>CAUYLG010050811.1:0-60036 GCA_963573385.1 Cacajao melanocephalus | reverse complement strand
AAAAAAAAAAAAATTACGTACAGCGAAATGCACAGATCTTAACTGTATAGTTGGATCAGTTTTGACACATGCATACACCTGTGTAACTCATACCCCATCAAGATAGAGAATATTTTCACCACCCCAGAAAGTTCTCTCATGTTCCTTTCTGGTGAATCCCCCAGAGGCAACTAGTGATCTGATTTCTGTCACCACGGGTTAGTTTTGCCAATTCTGGAACATCATCTAAATAGAATTATACAGTATTTACTCATGTGTTTGACTTCTTTTACTCAATCTAATGTCTGAGATTTATCCATTTTGTTTCCTTTGTCATTAGTTCCTTTTTATTGGTAAGTAGTACATTATATGAATATATTGTAGTTTGTTTATTCTTCTGTTGGTGGTTATCTCCTCTGCTTCCAGGTTTTGGCTACTAGGAGTAAAAACTGCTAGGGACATTCTTATACAAGGCTTTTGTGGACATAGTTTTTATTGCTCTTGAGAAGTACCTAAAAGTGGAATTGCAACTGCTGAAACAGATGGATATTGTATGCTTCTCAATACAATATCTTGAGAAAGTCGCAACATCGCTATAATATCCTGAGAAAAACGCAGTGAAGGATTCTGACTGAGAATATCTAATCTGAATCTGGTCATCATGATACATCAGACAAATCTCACATAAGGACCATACTATTTAAAAAGAAAAGGGACTTAGCCTTCAAAAATGTTAGTGCTGCATAAAAGAAAGCTCCAGAGCTGTTCCAAGTTAAAGAATGCTGAATAGGCATAACAAATGCAGGACATGATCATAGATTTAATTCTGTACTGGAGAAAGGAGGAATTCTATAGAAGACATTATTGGATTGACAATGTGGACAGTAAACTTTTGTGTCAATGTAACATTTACTGAAGTTGATAACTGTATTGTAGTTATGCAAGAGAATATCCCTGTTCTGTGGAAATAGATATCAAAGTATTTTAGAGGTAAATTACTGGGAGAGAGGGAATAGAGAGAAAGAGGGAGGAGGAGTGAGCATGGGCAAATGACAAATAATGGAACAAATTAAGTAAAATATTAATAATGGGTTGATACCGCTAAGGCATTTGTAGATTTTTTGTGTGTGTGTGCTATGCTGCCTACTCTTCTGAAATTTGAAATTGTTTCCAAATAAAAAATTTAAAAACTGGGCTTGGATTTCCTCCCGTGTGTGAGAAGTTGATAGATCCATTTAAGTTTATTTGTCATCAGTCTATTTCAGTTTTTTTCATTCCTTGTGCCAGTTTTGCTATTTTTCTAGAAATTTATCCATTTCTCCCGTTTTCAAATATATTGGCATACATAGTTTATAATATTTTATAATTTAAAAAATCTGTTTTCTCTGTGGTTATTTTATTTTTTTATTCCATATTTTGTTAATTTCCATCACTATATTCCCTTGATTGATTTTGCCAGAAGTTTGTCTAATGCTTTCTTCAAAGAACCAACTTTTGACTTTCTTAACTTTCTTTGCTGTTTTTTTGTTCTCTATTTTAGCAATGTCTGTCCATATAGCCTTCATTGTTTCTTTGCATTTGTACTGTCTTTTATCTTTTTGAGTTCAATGATTAGCTCTTTTGTTTTCAGCATTTGTCTTCATGTATTCAGAAGCATAGTTTTCCTGCTGTTGTCTATCTACTGCATACCACCAATTTTGATTGGTAGTCTTCTGCTGATTATTTCATAATGTTGTTTCCTCTCTAACCTAAGGATTATTTTGCTACGTATTTCTTGCTTCCAGCTTGGGATATTGTTAGCTGTCTTTCTGTTTCAGATTTTGTTGCAGCATGGTTATTAGATCTTGAGTTTTTGCAATATGTAGCTTCTTTTAAGGCTTTAGTTTATGATCAGTATTTGGGAAATATTCTATATGTCCTTGAGAAGAATGTTTTAATTTGTATTTGGTAAAAAATTCTGTATCTTTGATCGAGCTTATTTCTTACATGGAATATAAATATCATTTTGTCCACTTAATCTGTTATTTTGTGAGGTAATTTAAAATAGGCCACCATAATTTTTGATTATTCTCTTTCCATAGTAGCTTTGCCAGTGGTTGTAGTATATATTCTACATTGTTAGGTGCATACATATTTGTAATTCTTTCTTCTTTTTACTCATAGATAATAAATCACTGTCTTAGTAACATAATGTTTTCCATCTTGTTTGGTTTCTATGTTAATTAAAATGACTACTTTGTTTTTTTTCGTATTTTCTTAAAACTGTATTTACTTACTCAAATTTTTAAATGAGTTGAAAATTACCCCTAATGTTTCCTAACAAGGCTCTGTATCTAACATAATAATTGGTACTTACTGGGTAATGTTTCATGCTTGTGAAGTTTCTTCATTAAAACTCAGAGGAAACCAACTCATTTGAAAGTGACAGACTCCAGTTTAGTTTTATTAGCCAAGCCTAATAATTGCAGAGGAATTAAATATAAAAAAATATAGAGGTTTAAGGATTCCTCTGCAATTATTAGGCTTGGCTCATTTGCATATTAGCTTATTCTTTATTGCACATTAATGTGTCTCCCTGGAATTCATTATTGCATTATTTTGCTAGATTTATTTGATAGTATGATAAAAACAATTGTTAAAGATACCTGGTTCAGTAATTCTGTGCTAGGCAGATATAAAAAGCTGTCATTCCAAGCCATTGGTTATCATTTTAAGGGGTTTTTTTCAGTCATTTTCACATTAAAGAATGCTTTCTCCTATAATGAAATCTCCCTTGGCACATCAAAGAATGTTTTCCGCTTTCTTAATGAAGTCTTCCTTGGCTCTTCGATTGCTATATCTAGAAAAATTTTCCTGAGTTCCTCTCCTGTTCTTTGGTAAGAAAGAATTGATTTCTCTTATACCCTAACACTTAAGTATTAACCATTATTTTTTGAAACACATAATTTTAACATACACCTTTAAAATGGCAGGATGCATAGAAGTATTAAACATCGTAGGTTGCCACAAGAAAAACTTGTCACCATATATTCAAGTTGAAAACGTTCCTTCAAGAAAAAAATATAGAAATACAATTCTAAAATGAAAACAGTAGGTTTAAGGAGAGATAAAATCCCCAAAGTCTTTTAAATCTAGGTAGGCATTTTATTTCCTCTAGTATTATTTGGATGCTTCTGATAAACTAACCTAGACTGGTTGCCCTCTCTTCCTTGTTTACAGCTATTTTCCTGGGATTTCCCTTTCTAGTCACCCTGGGGATTTCCTTTGCCTCTCTTATCTCATTACCATACTGCTGTAATTACTGTAGTTTCATATAGACCTAGTCCCCTCATATCAGAATATTCTTGACTATTTTTGACTTACTTTTTATATAAAAAGTCTCCCTTTTTACTACCTCAGTGTGTGGTTTTCATACTACCCTTGTATATTATTTTGAATTGTGAAACTGACATTTTTTCCAAGTAAAAGGATTGTCAAATATTGGCAATTTCAAACAGTTCTACTTAATAGAAGATTTCTTGCCAAATTTCTATCTGGGCACTTCTTTGTTTCTGTTCTAAATGGGTACTTGTTATGATTTGAGAGAGTCTGTTGATTTGCTTCTGAATTTTATACTTGGGAATATAATTTTTATATCTAGGTGATTCTTTTAATAGGTGATTCTTTTGAATTTTTCAGTTATATAAACTCATCTGCAGTTAATGCAGATAAACTCATTATTTGGAACTACAGATAATTTTACTGTCTTCTTTTCCATTTTTATGCCTCTTTTATCCTCATGTTTTGTAATTATAATAATGGACATTCTTATTTCAGATGTATATAGCTGTACTTTTAAGTTTTCTAAGTATAATATTGACTTTTAGTTTTATGTATCACATATGTATTTTCCATGTTAAATATATAGTTATTTCGGTTTTGTTACTGATTCTTAAAACATTGATGGATGTATAAGTTTATCAGATATTTTTCAGTGGCTATGGATATAATAAGATATTTTTCCTTGATGTTTTTGCATAGCAAATCAGTAGGTTTTATTATATTGAATCAGTTTTGAATGTCAGAGCTGAACTCTGCTTGGTAATAACTGTGGTATATTTCTCCTTTGATATGTTGCTAGAGACTTTGTTTTTTATTATTTTCTTGATAAGTTTTGCATGTTATTTCGTAAGTACTATTAACCACTAGTATTCATTTATGTGTGTGCTATTTCTGTTAATTTTTGATATCACTGTTAGGTTTTCTATGCAAAAATAGTTTGGAAGGTTCTATGCTTTTAAACAGTCAAGGTAACTTTAGGATTGTCTGTTCTTAAATATTTGTTAGAATTTATAATAACTGGTACATTCTGAGGAGGTTAGCTGTTTGACAGCTTTCTCTGTTCCTTCTGTGATAATTATCAGATACTACTTCTGGTGAAAACTTTCCTGTTGTACTTTTATGGAATTTATAATGTTTGTCTTGAAATGCTGATAATCATGTTTATGTTTTTCTTCTGCGTATTGATTTTCATCATTAAATTGTTAAAAGGTATTAGGATAGGAACTGTTTATTGCCTCAAATTCTAGCCCATATAGAAATATGTTGACTTAACAACTGTTCTTCTTTCTTTTTCTTTTTTTGTTTGTTGTTGGTGGTGGTGGTGGGTGTTTTACAGGCTTCCCAGCTGGCGTGTATGTTGTAAAGAGAGTTCTTCAGCTTCAGCTTCATCATATTACTCTCAAGATGACAACTGCGCACTACAAAACGAAGATGTACAATTCCAGAAAAAGGTGCCTTAAATAAAGTTAACATTATAATTTATGTGACAGCTTTCTGAGAATGTGTGAAAACATTCAGAATAAAAGTCATTTCAAAAATACTATGCCATACTTTTTGGTAGAGATTTGTATTTTTCTTTGCTATTACTCGAGTAATTCTTAAATTATGATGGCTCAGAGATATTTATATGTTTATTCTTGTTGCTTGTATTTGGAATTTTGTAACATCTTTAGTCGTATAGTATAGGGTAGTGCGTGTTCAGAGAGCTGAAAACAAGTGATTTGTTTTTAATGATCTATAATACTTACAGTTTTTAAAGAAACCCCAATCTTGCAAATTAGAAACTATCAGAAATGAGTATTCCAGGGAGAATCTGTAGTCAGTGGCTTTGTGGTTTGTTTTATGTAATTAGGTGCAATAAATATAAAGACTCCAAAAAACCTCATGACCTTAACATATGTATTATTTTACCATTTTAAATGATAAATGGTGAGTGTTGACTTGATTTGGCTTTTGCCTTGAACTTCAGGGTATTTATTTAAAATTTATTTTTACGACATTTGCTTTCAAAATGCTTCATCAAAAAGATTAAATCATGTATTTAACATCAATGTATTTATTTAAAATTACTGAAGTAATTTATGTTGAATGGAAAATATTCATTATTTATGTCTCATTCCTCTTCCCAAAGGAGCAGCAGTTTACTGTTTCTTGTGAAAATGTTTGGACCTTGTTCTGTGGGTATAAATACACCTTTATATATGCTTACACATTAATATTTTTATTTCCATGAAAATGTCGTATAAATATATTATAAATTGACATCCCCCTTCTCTTCCAGTGATATCTCATATATCACCTTTTCATATTGATATATTCTGAGCAGCTGCACTTTAATTTTGTTATATAGACATATTATTATTTATCAATTGTTTGTTTATCAACAAACTTATGCATTTTGTTCCCTGCCTTAATGTGCACAGGTATGTGTATCAACACATTTTTACGGTTACATACTTGAGGGGTGTTTTGGCGTATTTAGAGTGGATTATCTAAATTTAAGTTATGTTGAATATATTTCTGGAATGGAGCATTTAAAATTTTGAAGACTTGCTGCATATCTCCAAAAACACTATAATTTTATATTTTCACCCATAGTCTATAAGATTTTGATTTAATCCCTGTTTTGATGAAGCATTTTGAAAACAGGTATCATAATAATGAATTTAAGCAAAGTATTAAGGGGGAAGTGTATTCTTTCAGCAAACATTTAGATACCTAGTATGAGCTAGATAGGCTTAGGGGAAACAAAGATTGAATTTGAACTTTTATGAAAGTTACGCTCTAGAAAGCATAAAGGTATTAGAAATTCTAACTTGAATGTATGTCAAAAAAGATGAAAGAAAGAGCTTTTTGTACATTCATTTGTCAGATACTTACTGAAATTTTACTAGGTGCTTAACACAGTGCTAGATGGTAAGACTAAAATGTTTATTAAAAAAAATCAAATGAATTTCTTGAACTGATGTATTGCACATTTTAAGTGTTGTGACAAAGAGAGGATTCAAGGAAATAGACAATAATCCTGAAAACAAATTAAATTTATTAGAGGCGGATGCTCACAAGTTAGCTTTTTGGTTTTAAAGTATATAAAGAAATGGTTTTCATATTGCTTTATAACTGTTTTGTGAAACAGTTTTATCAGGTAATCTTTTTTGTTGTTGTTGCTATATAGGATGAAAGAGAGGGACCTATCAATGCTGAATTATTGGGAAAATCAGGTTCAAATTTACCTATTTCTCAAGAAGAATATAAATCAAAAGATGACTCTATTATGGATGTACAAGTAAGCTATGCTGCTTTGATTTTTAATAATATGCCCTGTCAAACTACTTCACAAGATTGAAAACCTCTGTTTGGTCACCATATTGTGTATTGTTCGTTTTTTCACTTTGAACTACTTTGTTAGGTTTTTCACTTTGAAATACTCTGTAACTGGACTTAAGATTACTTACCTGTTAATAGTACTAGTTTTGAGAAAATGTAAAATTACAGATATAATAAATGTGACTAGTCTCTTGGTAGTAAAAGTTTGAGTATAAATCCTCATTTCTTTTTAGGTTCTGTTTTGGTTTATTATGGTGTATCTTGTCTCTTCAGATTTTGGGATGTTAGGAAATTTTTTTCTGACCTGAATCACTTGGACCAAAAGGAATTATTTTTATGTAGAACACAGAGTATTTTGATACCAAGATTTCCACTTATTGTGGGTATGAATAGATAATAGGTTAAAATATGTTTTTTCCCTTTCTTTCATGTTACATTCTGACTATTGTTTTGTTTTGTGCACCAGAATTTTGAAAAATACTAAAAACTAGGATATATATACCATAAGCTGATCAGAATGCTGAGGTATCTGGAAACCATTTAATATCAGTAATGAGTGAAGGAATTGAGGATATTTGATCTGGAGACAGAGGACTAAGGAAAAATGGAAATCTCAAATATTAGAAAAAAATACAAATTTCAACTCAGAATGAGGGAGAATTCTTGCTTTTTTAAAAAATACAGCCTTAGTTAATTTTTTTTCGTTTTTTATTTTTACCTTGCACTTTTTTGCAAGAGCCAGGGCTATTTTATAACTTACAGAGTTATCTAAAGCGATATAGTTTAGTTTCATTTTATTGGATTCTGGAAGACATTTGTCAAGGGTTTATGCATAGGAGTAAGAGAAAAGTGATACCTGTAGCCCTTACAATTGTGTGACTATCCTGAACAGTCCTACCATCATTCATAAAACTTTTATTATAATACTTCTGAGTGATTGTTCAAATACTTCTGAGTGATTACCATATCTTATATACTAATATTGTTCATTATAGTAGCCGCTAGCCACATGTAGCCATTAAGCACTTGAAAAAATGTGGCTAATCCAAATTGAAATTTACTATAAGTGTAAAATACACATCAGATTTCGAAGACTTAATTAAAAAACAGTATGTAGGTCAGGCGCAGTGGCTCACACCTGTAATCCCAGCACTTTGGGAGGCTGAGGTGGGTGGATCATGAGGTCAGGAGATCAAGACTGTGCTGGCCAACATGGTGAAACCTTGTCTTTACCAAAAATACAAAATTAGTCAGGCATGGTGGCGAGCGCCTGTAGTCCCAGCTACTCTGGAGGCTGAGGCAGGAGAATGGCTTGAACCTGCGAAGTGGCGGTTGCAGTGAGCTGAGATCATGCCACTGCACTTTAGCCTGTGCGACAGAGCTAGACTTCATCTCAGGAAAAAAAAGCATGTAAAGTATCTCACTGATTTTTAAATTTTGAATACATGTTCATATAGTAATATAGTACTTGATAATAAGACAGTAGTCGTTTTCTCAAGTCCTCCGTCATAAATATACAGGCGACTATTTGTATTTTTTTGTGAATTTCTCAGTGTAAATAATTCGCCAAATGATCTACTTTATATTCTCTAGACTGCATGCCTTGAATTTTTTTTTTTTCTGCTGTTATGCTTGCCCTCCAGCTCTTCTTTTTTTTTTTTTTTTTTTTTAATGGAGTCTCACTTTGTTACCCAGGCTGCAGTGTAGTGGTACGATCTCAGCTCACTACAACCTCCACTTTCCTGGTTCAGGCGATTCTCCTGCCTCAGCCTCCCAAGTAGCTGAGACTACAGGTGTGTGCCACCATGCTCAGCTAATTTTTGTATTTTTAGTAGAGACAGGGTTTCCCTGTGTTGGCCAGGCTGGTCTCAAACTCCTGATCTTGTGATCCACCTGCCTTGGCCTCCTGAAGTGCTGGAATTACAGATATGAGCCACTGTACCCAGCCCAGACCTAGCTCTTCTAGTTCATAATAGTCCTTAGTTTCTTTTTTCTTGAGCGAAGCATGCGTACTTCTCACTTGATATTCGTTTATTGAGCATTTAAACACCTACTGTGTGTTGGGTACTGTGCTAGACACTGGGAATATGAAGATCAAGAGGACATAGTTCTTACTCAGGGAATTTATAGTATGGTTGAAGAAGAGAGAGAGACATGAATAATGGCAATTGAGATATTACAGATGCAGTGATAAAACTGTACAGAGAACAGTGGAGGCATAGAGGAAAGGGAGTAGTTAATTCTGTTTACGGTTGGTCTTGGAGGAGAAGGTGCTGCTAGAAGTTTTCAAATATGAACAGGTGTGAGGTAGGTTTCATATTGTTTTGGAGACTGAAAGGCCCAGGACATTCAAGACTGAAGGAGCAGCAAGAATCGTATATTGCTTTGTGGTGTTACTTGAACATATCTTATGTTGTTATTTATTGGTAAACTAAACTGCTCAGGGTCAAGAACTATGTGTTGTACTGTTTTGTACATGTCCGTAGGGTTTCTTTGTTGCTACTAACATGCATTAATTAGAGAAGAGAGAAATCCGCATAGGTCCTGTTACAAAGTAGGAAATAGGAAGGGAGAAAGTTCTTTCTATAATTTATGAAATGCCATGAAAAGTGCGTAGGGCCTGTATTTTCATATGAAATATATTCCTTACGGTGGTAATATTGGAAGAAAGGATTTTTATAAAAGTACTTTTTTAGTGAACATTTTTTTATTGTCACTTTTCAGAAATACTTTCCATAAATGCCTATTCTGCTGAAGAGATGATGTATTAATCTCAACATTTAATTTAGCTGACTTTTTTTTTAAACAGAATACGGAGTCAAAAAAGTTAAGTCCACCTGTGGTGGAGACACTCCCTACAATTGATTTGCATGAAGATTCTTCCAGTGTAGTTGTGGACAGTGAAACTGTTGAAAATATTTCCAGCTCATCTACCTCAGAAATCACTCCAATCTCAAAGCTTGAGTAAGTCATTACAAAAAACAAAAACAAACACAAAAAGAATCTCCTTAGTGATAGAAAAATTTCTTTAAAAGATAAAGTAGCTTGATATTCAAGTTTGAAGTATAGGCTATATAGCAGACCTAAATTACAATGCTTGTGTTTTGTTTGCATGTGTGTGTGCATGCCTTTGTGTGTTTTGAATGTAATGATTTTGTAACAACTTTATTTATTTAGTTAACTAACTCAGTGAAGTTGATAGATCCCACATGTGAAATCTCTATATAGTCTAAGCAAAGTAAGGTTTTACTTAGGAAACATAGTGCTTATCAATGTCACGTTACTCATTTCCATTAAGTATCACTGCCATTTAATTTATGTTTATGTCTTTGTGTGAATAGCTGCCGTTTTCAAACTTTTTAATAAATATTCAGAGTGTTTAGGTTTAAGTTATCCTTAATTTAGAAAATTTGTTATGTACTTCTCCTAGTACCTTCCTGCAACAGTCAAAAGAACAAAACAGAATGTCCTTCTCTTAGTACTACATTAAGCATTTCCTTTATCAAATGAGTTAATATAAATAAAGTATGTAGAAGAATAACTGGTACATAGGATAAATGTGTCAGTTAATACCACCCTTGCTTCTCAAGAATGTAAAGGCCTGGGTTGAAGGAGTTGCACCAGATGTTATGGTTACCATTTAGGAGCTTGTCTCAATAAGGGCCAGGGAACAGAAGACATGTTGAGAAATAATGATAGTATTTCAACTTTTAAATTTAAATGATTCTGAAAGAATTTAAGGCTAGATACTTTATGTCTGAACAGTGAATCCTATTCTCCCATTATGTTAAACATGACTGGTTAATGAAATGGAGGTGAGGCAGGGAAAAATATTAAGGTTTATATTTTAAAAATGAAATCTAAGAACACCTTAAAAATTCAGTGAAATGTCTTGAGATGATGATTTTTGATGGACGCCATGAGTAACAACTTTAGTGTTGGTAGAATTAATATAGTAGCAGATATAAATTTAAAAATCTTATTTTTTGTAAGACCAAATATTAACCTCTAATATTTTATTTTAATATTTGGTAAGTAGTTATTTAGAAGCTGAGAACAGTAACAGATCAAGTCAGCAATTGACTTTACATGATATAAAATTTTCTTTCTTTGGTTTGCATTATATTTTGGAAATCACTAATAGTATTTTTAATTTATATTACCTCAAGTTCATTTAATTACCAGATTATATTTCTTGTTTCTTTTTTTAGTGAAATAGAAAAATCTGGTACTATTCCTGTAGCCAAACCAAGTGAAACCGAGCAATCTGAAACTGATTGTGATGTTGGTGAGGCCCTTGATGCAAATGCTCCAATTGAACAACCTTCCTTTGTCAATCCACCTGACAGGTGGGTACAAGCAGTTTTGTCCTTCTTATGATTCTACAGTAACAGCAGTGTCCTGTTTGAATGGACTTTGGTGTATGTTAAATTCCACTTTGAGAGAAAGCTGATCTCTTTGTGTTTCTTCCTTGGTTTACTTTGTACATGCGTTATAAGAATTTAAGTTGTATAGAATTTGTTATCCAGTAAAATCTATTTATTTAATATATCTTTTGGTTTTAAACAGCCTTGTTGGCCAGCATATAGAAAATGTGTCATCTTCACATGGCAAAGGAAAGATAACAAAATCAGAATTTGAATCAAAAGTTTCAGCAAGTGAACAGGGTGGTGGTGATCCAAAATCTGGATTGAATGCTTCAGATAATTTAAAAAATGAGGTAGGTATATAACTTGCACTATCTCCTACTTCTTTATGTAATGCATTTTTGTTATTATAGCTAAGCTTGTAGTAGTTTGCTAACTGTATTTGTCATAAAATCAAGAAGATTAAGTAGACAATAACATGTGGAACTGATACGAACTATGCTCCCTTAGAGCAAGTGATTCTATTTCCAATATAGTGTTTATTACATAAAGTTGTTTCAAGTGTGAACTCTCTTTAGTTATATATTATTAAATGATTTTGTGCCACCATCAGCTGTTTGATACTAGATACATAAAGTCCTTATTTAATCAGCTTCATATAAAGCTATCTAGAAGAAGGTATGACTAAGTACATCTAATTATCTTCAGAATATAAGTTAATAATACAAGGTCAAACTTAGGTTCTTCAATCAGAATTATTTTAATGGAACATTTTACCTTTCATTATTTGTGTGCAAAATACAACCAGACCACCTTATATTTTAGAGATGCAATTCTTATAATTAAGACAGGGCTTATCAGAGTGGAATAATTTTAGTTTCTTTTCTCCTTCTGAGTAGTACCTTGGCTTCATGTAGTGTAGAATTTCTTGAAGTAGTATCAACACAGCAATTTAAGCTTTCCTCAGGTAAGCAATAACTAAGTTACAGAGATGAAGTATACTCCATAAACTTAACAAAAACAAAAATAAATAAGGTCCAAGAGTAGTTCAGTGTGCCGACTACCACATCCATATTTGTTCCTTTTTAATTTGGGGGTCTTTTGTTCTCTGCTTTCTTTTTCACATATTTTCAGTGAATCTTCAGTTGGACTAACTAAACTTCATTCTGGAGACTTTCACTATCATGGGATCAACTCTTTTGATGATGCTTCTTATAAATATAGGAGCTCAGCATTTCACAGTCTAACATATTAAAGGAACTACTTTTCTCAATGTTACAAAATCATGCATATGTTAAAGTTTAATTGTCAGATATCACATCCATGAATAAAATTAGATAAACATTAAAACATATTTCCTTTGAAGGTATTTATAATAGTGTCAAATATAAAATTCAAGCATGGCAGCTAGCTTTGTCCTAGATTTGCTTGTTCTCCTTAACTTAGCAGATTGAACCTTCTTCATTACCTAAGAGACTTAAACTGTTTGTGAGTCTATGCTAATAGGCAAAAGAGTAGAATTTAATTAACTATTAATTACTTTCTAAATAGTATCCCAGAAAAATCATGGCAGATAATGAGCACATTATGAGTAATAGCCAGTAGTTTTGTGTAGTATTCACTTCAGAATAACTCTGCCTCATCTGAGTGGGAGAGAATTTGCTTTCTGGTGCAGGTGGATCCTTGTGCCAGCCTTTATTTCAAGGATCTATGAGACCCCGTTTGTCGAGCTTATATAGAGAATGGTTTTGTTGTATTGTTTATAGACAATGTGTTACAAAGTGATTTTTATTGTATTCTCTTATTTGTTGCCAGGAGGATATAGTGATTTTTTTGGCTGGGCCTCAAAGAGTAAATGTATGTTCTTTTTGTTGCAGTTTTTATATTTGAGCTTTACGTTGTTAGTATCTCAGCTAGGTAAATTTTTATAAATGTGTGTTTCTTGTTTATTTTCTCAATTATCTGATGCAGGAGAGGCAAGCCCCAGAATTAGGGGTTAGCTTGGAAGGGTTCTTGGCTTCACCCAGGAAAGAATTCAAGGGCAAGCCAGTGGTGTTAAACAGCGACTTTAATTGAAGCGGCAGTGTACAGCAGCAGCAGCAGAGGTACTGCTCTTTACAAAGTAGGGCTACCCCATAGGCATTGTGTCCAGAATAGCAGCTCATAGGCAGTTCTGTAGTCATGCTTATACATGCTTTTAATTATATGCAAATTAAGGTTGGTTTATGCAGAAATTTCTAGGAAAAAGGTAAATTCTGGGTTGTCAGGTTGTTGTTATGGGAAGGGGTGGTAACTTTTGGGTGTTGCCATGGAAAGAGGTGGCAACCTCCACGTGGTGCTGTGGCAGTGGTAAACAGACATAGCACATTGGTGGGCTTGGCTTATGGAAATATGCTTTTGTCTGGGACCTGGTTTAGCTAGCCCTCAATTTGATCTGATATCCAAGACCTGCCTCCAGAATTGAATCCCACCTCCCTACCTCATTCCTCCCTAAGAGATTAGATATTCCTTCTTAATCTCAAGAAGGCTATACAAGGGCAGAAATCCATCTTCTGTAACTGCTTCCTGCTGAGTTTACAGGTGTCTAGCACCAGAGAAGTGAAAATCTGTATACCTAATAGGGGCCCAGAGACAGGATGAGTTGGAAGCTTTGTGCTAACATTGTCTTTACCTGGAACTTATGTAATCTAAGACAAACTTTGTTAAGAGGTTAAACAAGCAAGGACCAAAAATTAGTAACAAGACAGCCTTCAAAGGTCCTAGAAGAGGTATGTAAAAACCAGTTGAGACTTGTGAAGGCACTTTTGATGGTTGACCAGATATAGTTGCAGTAAGTGCCCTGGTTATATCTGTAACCAGGTAGTTTACTCATAGATTTTTTTGAATGTTAATCTCAACTTGTCTGGAGTTGTTAATATGTGTGCAGCAGGTATTAATAACTGCACATACTCTACCTTGTTCAGCTAGTAAACAGTCCACTGCTAGTCTGTTTTTGAGAAACACATTTGCCAAAGAGTCTAGGGACTCTTGAGTTCTCTTTAGTGTATGACCTGTGTTGGTGACTAAGTGTCCTACTGTTTTAGTCAAGTTGTTTAAGGTTCACTTGTGATGAGCAAAGCCACCCCAGGGTAATGCTGCCCTGATTCCTGCTAGAATTAATCCTATTGCTCATTTACTTCTGGTGTTATTTGGGTCTTATGACTGTGACCCCTGAAAGGGCAAGAGTGGCGAACATACATTCACCTCAGTTCCAAGTTTTGATACACAAGGGCAAGCTATTCCTAAAAGAGCAGATGTTGACTTTTAACTATTTAGAATTAAAAAACAGATGACTATCTGGAGAGTCAGGAGTGGTTATGGGATGTGAATTCTTCCCATTCATGGCCACAAAGAGAAATGAGTTGAATTGGGGCACAGACAGAGACCCTGTGGGGTGTGATCTTTATTCTTTGTTTGTTTTCCCCTGTATATTCTAATCCTGGAGAAGCCACAATATGTGTCTCCTTGCTTACACATGGAATCCCATTTACCTTGCTGTGGCATTGTATCTTGGCAGCTAGAGTTGAATTCAGAGCAATGCAGGGAAACTTCTGCTTTTGAGTCACTAACACAGCAGTGGGTCCAAAAAGTAGGATCATGAGTAGACTGGAGAGATACATACCCAACTTCCTAGGTCCAGGTAATGGTGGGGAGGTTCAGGTGGAATTCATTCAGTGGGGGACAGTTTGTTCCACTTAACAGGTAGGGATTTGGGTATTTTAGGATTGCTATGGTTAGTTAGGAGATCTGTGGGGATGGTTGTGAGATTTTCTGGATAAGCCAGAAAATTGAAATTTTATCCTGGGGATGTTGACGACAAACCCAGCAACCATGAAAGCAGTTCCCTGATGCAATAATTGTTAAAATATTTACTGTAGAGTTCTGTTTCTACCCACGTCGGATCAGGGCAATTGGGAGAGCAAACAAGATTAATGGTGACAACATGGTGTCCGATTGGGCCTTAGCATGGCCTATGGGCTCTACACCCAGACAAGGACAAGAGAGGTGTTTCCTATGAGGTTGGCTAAAGCGATCATAAAGACGTATTACAATATTTTGTTCAAAAGGGTTCAAGGACCAATGAGTACTCACCCACCTCCATTCTTGTCTGGCCTAGAACATCCACTGGCTACAAGTCCCCTGACTACAAGTTCCCTGGCCACAGGGGTCCGATCGAGGGACCCAGTGGACCTGGGGCAGGCAGCACACCACCTCAGCATCGGCACAGGAGAAAATGAAATCTTCGCCATTAACATTGCATCCAGCACCTTCTGACAAAAGGGAATACAAAACAAAAATCAAAATCCATAGCCTCCCAACAAACTGAACACTTGCTCCCTTCCTGGCCAAAGGGAATAGATTTGGGCAGGTACCTACCAGCCCCCTAAACACTTCTAAGCAATATAAAAGTCAAAACCAAAAGCCAAAATAGGTGACACATCAAGAAAAACAATAGCATAGAATTAAGCTATACTGGGAGAAAACACTGCTCCTACAGACATCTAAGACTAAACATTTTAGTATCAGGCCACAGCAGCAGTCATACTTGTAGGAAAAAACTCACAGGAGCTGACAAAAAAGCTAAAGGAGTTACATGAATCTGAGAAGCTTTCAAAAGAAATAGATTACAGGATTATAAAGCAAAATTTCTGGTAATTTAGCAAATTAACATTTTAAGAAAATTGGGTTTTAACATGTAGACCATTGTTTAGAAAGTGTATTGTAAACAATTTCCTTTGATTATAACAAGTTTAATCATACTCAAAATTTATAAAGTCTCCTTTATGAACCTTATCATGACATAACACAGACCCTCTACAACATGCTTAAATTTTCTGAATTGTCTGATGGTTTAGCTCTGTGTCCACACCCAAATCTCATGTTGAATTGTAATCCCCACATGTTAGAGGAGGGGCCTAATGGAAGGTGATTGAATCATGGTGGCGGAATTTCCCCTTGCTGTTCTTGTGATAGTGAATGACTTCTCACAAGATCTGGTTTAAAAGCATGGTGCTTCCCCCTTCACTCTCTCCTCCTGCACTGCCATGTAAAGAAAGTACTTGCTTCCCCTTTGTCCTTCTGCTGTGACTGTAAGTTTCCTGAGGCCTCCCCAACCCTCCTTCCCATACAGCTTGAGGAACTGTGAGTCAATTAAAAATTAAACCTCTTTTCTTCATAAATTACCAAGTCTCAAGAGTTCTTTATAGCAGTTTGAGAACAGACTAATATGGAAAATTGGTACCAGAGAAGTGAGGCATTGTTATAAAGATACTTGAAAATGTGGAAGCAACTTTGAAACTGGGTAATGGGCAGAGGTGAACAGTTTGGAGGGTTCAGAAGAAGACAGGAAGATAACAGAGTTTGGAACTTCCTAGAGACTTGTTGAATGGTTTTGACCAGAATACTGATAGTGATATTGACAGTGAAGTTCAGGCTGAGGTGGTTTCAGATGGAGATGAAGAACTCATTGGGGATTTGAGCAGAGGTGACTCTTACTGTGATTTAGCAAAGAGACTGGTGGCATTGTGCCTCTTCTTTAGGGATCTGTGGAACTTTGAACTTGAGAGATGATTTAGGGTATCTGGCAGAAATTTCTAAGCAGCAAAGCATTCAAGATGTGGCCTGGCTACTTTTAAAAGCCTGTACTCATTTGCATAAACAAAGAAATGGCCTAAAACTGAAACTTATATTTAGAAGGGAAGCAGAGCATAAAAGTTTGGAAAATTTGCAGCCTGACCACATGGTAGAAAAGAAAAACCCATTTTCTGGGGAGAGATTCAAGGCTGCAGAAATTTGCATAAGTAAAGAGGTGCCAAATGTTAATAGCCAAGAAAATGGGGAATATGCCTTTAGGTCATTTCAGAGACCTTCATGGCAACCCCTTCCATCACAGGCCAGGAGGCCTAAGAGGGAAAAATGGTTGTGTGGCCAGGCCCACGGTCCTGCTGCTGTGTGCAGCCTCAGGACATAGTACCCTGCATCCCAGCTGCTCCAGCTTCAGCCATGGTTGTAAGGGGCCAAGGTACAGATCAGACCATTGCTTCAAAGAGTGCAAGCCCCAAGCCTTCACAGCTTTCATGTGGCATTGGGCCTATGGGTGCACAAAGGGCAAGAGCTGAGGTTTGGGAACTTCTTCCTAAATTTCAGGGGATGTGTGGAAATGTCTGGATGTCCAGATAGAAATCTGCTGCAGGGATGGAGCCCTCCTGGACTACCTATATTAGGGCAATGTAGAGAGGAAATATGGGGTGGGAACTCACAACCCCCAGAGTCCCCTTGGGGCACTGCCTAATGGAGCTGTGAGAAGAGGGCCATCATCCTCCAGCAACAGCTTGCACCTTGCACCTGGAAAAGTTGCAGGCACTCAACAGAAGCTCATGAAAGCAGCTGTGGGGGCTCTACCCTGCAGAACCACAGAGGTGGAGTTGCGTAAGGCCTTGGTAATGAATGAGTTCTCACGTGATCTGGTTGTTTAAAAGTGTGTTGCCTTCCCCCCTTCACTCTCTTCCTCCTTACAATTTGAAATGTAAAATTTCTCCCTCATATAAGATTACTCTTTTATTATATCCTTCTTTGCAAAGCAAAGGGAAAAGAAAACGTTTTCTATTCATAATATTCTTTATGTCCCTCTTCTCTACTTTCTGGTTCCCTCATGTTTTGAATTTCCCTTTTAATAACTTCCAAATTAAACAAAATGTTTTTCCAATGAAAAAATACAGTTCTTTAGCACATTTTATGTAAACCAAGGAAGCAAGAAATCCTGAACTGCCTACCAGACATTGGAATTTTATAGATGAGACCCAGTCTACCATTTTTAGATTTTATACCATACAATAAGCTCAATATTTAAGATTCTATTCTATTCTATTTTATTCTCATGCCATTTTAGAGCCTATGAACATAAGTAATTTACCTAGGAAGGGGTTGCCAAAGGGGAGACTTCAGAGGCCCTGACTTGCTGGAGTACCTACCTGGTAGTTGGAGACACTGAGAAAATAGGTAGCCACTTGTCTGCTGCTGTAGGTGACTGTCCATTTGAGGTCAGGAGCCTGTGAACTCCCAGTTCCTTTGACCAAGAGGGGCAGTTATAAGCAAAGCAGTTATAAGACAGCTCCCAAGAAGGGGCTTGCAACTGGCTATTAGGAAAATAATACTTCTAACTTTAGGACAGAAAAGGGCAAGATTAATATTCCCCTAGGGAGAGGGGCTATAAGCCACAGTCCTAAAGGGAATGTCAGTGCCAAAAACCCCAGAGCATCTGGGGTTCAGTCTATAATACCAATGCTGAAAACGCAGAGTGCCTGCTTTTCACCCAATGAGGGGCCCCTCACCAATGCCAAAAACCCTGGGGCACCCCAGGTGCAGCCAACAGTGACTTATTACCAAGTTGAGGTCCCAGAATGTGACTTTGGTGTCCCAGAGTCAACACACTGGGGGAACCTCTCTCAACCACGTGTCCCACCTCAGACAGTTGCCCATACACAGTTAACAGAAAGTTAAAAGCAAACAGTAAGACTGCACCCATATCAGGATTGAAAATGAAACGACTGGTGGAATCATAAAATAGAGGGAAAGGGCCAGTGGAAGAGGTGCTAAGGGTGTGTTTCAGGGCACTCTAACCATGGGGAACTTTTAAATAACCACTTGTCCAAAGGCTTTTATTCCCTAGCTTACTTGATATTATGGAGCGTGATAGAGGGGACACACCCATCCATAGAAGCCAAAATGTGACTGATCTTCAATGAGGGACTTGAGGAAAGGTCTCTCTGGGTTCCCTCAGCTTGGGTGGGCTCAGCTGCTGCAGTGGGAGGGGCTTGCACAGGGGCTGGTAACCCACTGTGCTGCATGTCAGAGCAGTGGGTCTCATATGAGGCAGTGGTAGTATGGCTACTTGCTCATCTACTCAGCTGTGCTGTCTGCCAGGGAAAATAATGGCTCTCAGAAGAGCCTTTGATTAGTGTTAGAGCTCAGATGTTACAGCTCTGCTTAGTTTACCTTTCTGCTCATCTCATCCGCTGCTATCTCTCACTGTTTGCTAACTGCTGTCTGTTGTCCCTTGCTGTTTTCTCGCTGTTTCTGTGACTACCATCTCTCATTGTCTCTTGCCAATCACCTGCTCTCCATCTCTACTGTTGCATCATCTTGCCTCTCCTCCAATCACTGCCATCTCTGCTTTCTTCATCCCTTTGTGGTCACCAGATGATTCAGGACAGGGAAGCTTTCAAATTGGGGCTTAGCCCAGGAGGGTTCTTGGCTTCACCTAGGAAAGAATTCAAGGGCGAGCTGATGGTGTTAAACAACAACTTTTATTGAAGTGGCTGTTATAGCAGCAGCAAAAGTACTGCTCCTTGTGGAACAGTGCTACCCCATAGGCAGTGTGCCTAGAGTAGCAGCTCAGAGGCAGTCCTGCAGTCATATTTATAACCACTTTTAATTATATGCAAATTAAGGGGTGGTTTATGCAGAGATTTCTAGGAAAATGGTGGTAACTTCCACGTTGCTGGATCCTTGTCATGGAAAGGGGTTGTAACTTCCAGCTGTTGCCATGGCAGTGCTAAACTGACAAAGCATGCTGGTGGGTGTGTTTTATGGAAACTGCTCCTCCCCTGGACCTGTTTTATCTAGTCCTTGATATGGTTTGGTGTCCGAGCCCTGCCTCTGGAGTCAGCTGAGTCCTATCTCCTATCTTATATTCAAACTAGATTTTTATTATGTAATTTAAAAATTAAATTTGTGGTAATACTAGCTCTTTCATCTTTTTCTGCCATGTATTGTTTTAAATCACCATACACTTCATTTAGTAAATCAACTTGTTCTGTAAAACACTCTATGATGGAAGTTGGGTTGGGACCAAATTGCTGTCTTCCTAAAGGGAGGTTTGGAAATGGCTCTACTTCCTTTGAAGTAAAAAAGAAATCATAGTCCCAAAAGTTATGAATATTTCATGTTAGTACTCAAAAGCATGCTCATAAATAGCAAATATATACTAAATGAGACTTACATTGTTTACAAGACTTTGCTATCTAATAGATTTTGTACACTTCCCAAGACATCAAAACTTAGTTTTAGGAATACAGAAATGATTTGATAATGGAATAAATGTGTGTATTCATTATTCAGTTTAAGAGAAAAAAAAAATCATAAGATTGTGTGCCCTTCCCCAGTATTCTTTCTCTTGTCTTCAGATATAATCATTATCTTGAATCGAAGGGTTTTTTTGTTTAGTTTTAGAGCTTTTCAAATAAATATAAACAATATATACTATTATATGGCTAGTTTGATATAAGTGACAGTCTTATGTTAAGTAATGTTTTATTTAGCAATGTTTTTGAGATTTGTTCATTGTTTCCACTCCTGTTTATAGTGACTAGTACAGTTTATCCATTCCTCAATTAATGGATATTTAGGTTATTATTTTTTGATATTAAAAGCACTGCTACAATGAGCATTCTTATGCATATCTTTTAGACACATGTTTTCACTTGGAGTTATACATGGGCTATATTTAGGGGGTATGTACATCTTTATATTACTAACTTTGAAACTCCTTTTAGCAGTCTGATAGATTTCCCTTGGTTCAACAGACATTTCACACATGGCCACAGACTATCACATTTTAAACTCCATCAGATTTGTATAATTTTTGTCAGCATGCCCCAACCCCCAGACCACAGACCAGCACCAGTCTGTGGCCTGTTAGGAACCAGGCCACACCACAGGACGTGAGTGGCAGGTAAGCAAGCATTACCACCTGAATTCTGCCTCCTGACATATCAGTGGTGGCATCAGATTCTCATATGAGTGTGAACCCTATTGTGAACTGCACATGTGAAGGATCTAGGTCGTGTACTCTTTATAAGAATCTAACTAATGCCTTATGATCTAAGGTGGAACAATTTCATCCCAAAATCATCTCCCTGCCCCTCCATGGGAAAACTGTTCTCCATGAAACTGGTCCCTGGTTTCAGAAAGGTCATGGACCACTGATTTATACGATATCTCTGGCTTTCATTTGGATTCCATGATTATTACTGAAAGTTTATTTCTTTTTCCTGAATTTATTGATTTTATTCTTTGCTTCCCACCCACCCCATTCCCTTGATTTGTTGATACTCTTTATACTTGATAATAATTCTTTGTTGACTGAATGTGTTGCAAATACTTATCTCAGTGTGTGACTTAATTCTTTCATGTCATTTATGGTTAACCTAGCCAAATGTGTCACCTTTTAAAAATGATTTATGCATTCTGCATCTTGTTAACATGATTTGTAAAGATTTTTAAATTTTCTTCTAAAATGTAAAGTTTTGTTTTTTCACATTTAGGTTTTTATATTTGCCTTAAAATTTTTGTCTACATAGTATTTTTAAAAGGATTTTGTGGAAATAATATTAAAACATGTAAAATTAGCCAGCTTCCTTTAATGGATGTATTATCTTAACTTATATTTTAAGGTGAATGCACTGCAAGTATACGATTTGTTCATTTGTACAGATTATGTATGAGTAATTTTTTGCTTTAGAGTTTTATATGGATTATTATCTTTTTAACAACCTATGCTTATATCACTAACAAGTGAAGGAACATATCCGAAATAGAATGTGTTAATTATTTCAAGAGAAATTCAACTTTTAAGTAAACCAAAACTTTTCTTTTTACCTTTTTTATTTTTTCAAAATATCATTCATTATAAAATGGAACTTTAATTTGACAGAAACATTTGTATTTATTTCTAAAATTTATTTGTATTCTTTGAAACTTGGAGTCTCCTTATTTTTTGGTGTTTCTTTCAGAGTTCTGACTATACAAAACCAGGAGAAGTTGACCCTACATCTGTAGCAAGTTCCAAAGATCCAGAAGATATACCAACGTTTGATGAATGGAAAAAGAAAGTTATGGAAGTAGAAAAAGAAAAAAGTAAGAAAGTATTTGAGTTCTTTAAAAACATTTTTTTTTTTAAAGTTTATGGTTTGGTTTTAATATGCTATTTTCTTTTGTTGATTGGTAAAACAAAATAAAACTTACTTTTGAAAACTTTTTAAAGGTGAAACTTACTAAGTTTATGTTGATCCATTCATATGTCATGTACCTGTATATAATTACATACATTTTCTGTTTTAATTAAAATCCATTCTTGTAAATTATTAAGTGAGCATAAAATAAGGAAGGCATAGCAGTGGTTTTCATCACAATACAAGGAAAATTGAGGCATGGAAACTATTTTAAGATTCATATGGAACTAAAAAAGAACTTGCATAAAATCTTTGGGTTTAAAATAGTCTTTAATTTACCAAAAGGTGTTTAACGTATGGTGTTTCAAGAACATACCTAAAGAAAAGCTTACCTATGTTATGAGAGAGGGGAGGGTGGCTAAAATCATAGTTAATTTATTCCCTATATGATAGGCTTGTTAGGTGCAGCAAACCACCAAGGCACATGTTTTTCTATGTAACAAACCTGCACATCTTGCACATTACCCTGGAGCTTTAAAAAAAAAACAACAATAAAATAATTTGAAAAATACACCCTTAATAGATATTTATAATAGATGTAAATATAGAAAGCTCTGATTCTCATGGACAAGCTTCATATTGTGAGTTATATTACTTAGATATAAATTAAGTAATGTAGAATTTTGTAGTTAATTTGGTTTTGGGGGATATTTTAAAACTATTGAGGTGACACACTTTGATTTTTTTAATGAATTTTAAAAATATTCTCTCAAGTGTTAAAACCTATTCTTTTCTAGAAGACAGCTTATTGCTTTTGAGATCAGTGTTGCTAGAGGTATTTTCAGTCATAATCATCAAATATATCTATGTTTATAATAAGGTTTGTCTGCAGGTCAGTCAATGCATCCATCTTCTAATGGAGGTTCACATGCCACCAAAAAGGTCCAGAAAAATCGAAATAATTATGCCTCAGTAGAATGTGGTGCCAAAATTCTAGCAGCTAATCCAGAAGCCAAGGTAGGTACTTAAGTATGAAATTTTATATATATAGGAAATTAGTGACTTTTAAAAATATAGCCATTTGTTTACTGGGAACTACATTTTATTGTGATTTAATTTATTCACTAATAAAAGCAGAATATGCTTTCAAAACATTACCTTGTATGAATTCTTATTTATATTGGCTGATATATTTTACCCTGCATTTTTTAACTTTTAAAACCCATGTGAAATTTTAAAAAGAAAATAACTAAAATATTATTTTTTTCTTTAATGTAACAGCCATTTATTTTTAAATTATTGTTGTAAGACTGATTTAATGCTGTAGCCATGAATGGTGAATCTTAGCCACTTCTGTGCTTTTTTCCCAAGTGAGTGTCTTACAGTCTTAGGTGTACTTAAGATCTAAAAATACAGAAGTCCTAGAAAACTTTAAAGTTAAAATAAATACTTTTTTCATTAAAGTAATTTGTTTTCTTTTCTCTTTTTAAAATAGAGCACGTCTGCTATTCTTATAGAAAATATGGATCTTTATATGTTGAATCCTTGTAGCACTAAAATTTGGTGAGTAATACACAATTTTAAAAAGTATATGCTACGTATATATGCATATTATGTTAAACTTTTGTATTAGGGTTAGATTGATTTATATAATCATTTAATAAGCAATTATGATTGATTAGTGCTGATACTATGCAAAATTGAGGACAAAATGCCTTCCTTTCCTTTTGAGGAGGTCACAAAAAGCAAACAATGACAGACATGGTTAAACAATTATGAAATGGTATAAAAATTACCGTTGAAAGGGTGTTATTGAAAGAGTGATATGTATAACTACAAAAGGAGATGAGAGAAGTTTTCCTGGAAGAGGTAATTCCTGAGCTGAACCTTGAAGGATTAATAGGAAGTGGCAGATGAATGAGGCAGAGGTATTCAGGAATTGTAAGAATAAGGTGGCAGTGCTAAAAAGGAATATGTTTCTTCTGGGTGACTGTTAGATGTTACAAAAAGAAAGGTACGGTGAGAGTAGGGGTGGAACATAAGCCTGGAGCATTCATTTATTTATAAGTAGGCCATCCAGGGCTATGTATTCCCAGCTTAAATATTTTTGAACTTTATCTTAAAGACCATGAGGGGCAGTATTTGTTTTAAGTAAGAAAGCAACATGATCTCACTGGTATTTTAGGAAGGCTTGTCCTTAAAGGGTAGCCTACAGATTGCAATTGTAAGCATAGTTTGGAACCTATTGTCGTAGTCTGGGTGAGAAATACGGATTGTAATTAAGAAATAGGCAAGTTAGATTCAGAGGAGAGGAATATATCTGAAAGAGATTTATAGCAGGTAAAATTGGCAGCTCTTGGTCAGTATTTGGATGTGAAGAAGAGAGAGACATCCAGGAAATTTCCCAGTATTTTGACTTCACTGCTTGGATTTATGATTCTGCCATTAACTAAGTATATAGGAAAAGGAAAAGATATATGGGGAAAATTAATGTGATACACTAACAGTTTTATTAGATTACTTGATTTTATTGCACAGAGCAGCTATTTAAAAAAGAACTGAGAAAAACCATCATCATGTTGATTTACTAGATTGAATGAATTAATTAATGAATAAAATATTTTTCTTTTAAATTTAAGGAGACACTCTTTAAACCTTAAAGGTAATACTTATTCTTTTCTACTCTTGGCTTTCATTCCATTTGGAAATGTGTACATTTAGATTCATCTTGAAGATGCCTATTTAAGGGCAGTAAGGGATGGATTTTATAAACTTAATGTTTCCTTATGCCATTTGATTTGTGAATTGAAGAAATGATTATTTGAGATCATAATCAAAATGTATTATCTTGAGGTTTTTGTTTTTATTTGTCAGTGACAAATTATTATACTCAAAAGTTTTGCATTTCAAGCAAAGCCATGCTGGATGAAGTCATATGAAGCAGTCATTTTTTTTTATTATGGTTTGCAGAATAAATGATCATAGCTACCCATTTGTATTTTAATGTTTCTACCAGACAGCATGTATGGTATATACCATATGATACATTTCAGTCAACGCTGGCAGTCTTTGGTATATATGGTATGGTATATACCACATAGTGACACATTTCAGTCAGTGATGATAGTAGCATGTATGAAGGTAGTCCCATAGGTTATAATGCCATATTTTTACTATGCCTTTTCTATGTTTAGATATATAAATACTTAATATTTTGTTACAATTTCCCACAATATTTAATACAGTAACATGCTCTACAAGTTTGTAGCCTAGGAGCAATAGGTGTATAGCCTAGATGTATAAGTAAACTGTACCATCTAGGTTTGTGTAAGAATATTCTGTGATTGTGACAAAACATAACGATGTATTTCTCAGATGTATCCCTGTTACATAGCGACACATGATTCTATTTGTACATATGTATTTACTTTATATTTTACTTTTTGCACATTTATGTTTGTGTCTTTTCATCGTGTGATTAAAGAGCCTCAGAACATCTTTAACTGATTTCATCTGGTTTAAGTAGATTCCTCCTCCCCCCATCTAAGGGGAGTAAGACCACACTCTCTAACAATAGCTTTATAAGTCTTAGTATCTGATAGAGTGAATTTATATACCTCATCCTCTGCAGAAGTGTCTTCATTATTATTGTCCCATTGTTTTTTCTTTTAAATTTTAGAATTATCTTAAGTTCTATAAAAAATGCTGGTATATCTATAGGAATTGTATCAATCTCCAGATGAATTTTGGGTTAAGTGATATTTTAGAATACCAATTGGGTATTTATTGAGTACCTATTAGGCTGCTGATACTAGAAAAACATTTTTTCACAACATAAACTGAGATCTCTGTTGCTATGGCTCTTGTATCCTAGAGAGGTGTCAGCCCCTGATCGCTAACGAGATTGAGGATATCTTCATGTGTTTGCCATTTAGTTTTTCCTCTCTTGTGCAGTGTTTGTCTTTTCCTCTTTTTTCTGTTGATTTATGTGTTTGATTTTTCTTATTGTGTAGTAGAAGTCTAGATAGACTTGGCATTTTGTTTTATAAAATGGACACAACTAAGTCTATTTTGTAGAACTCTGGATAGGACATTTAAGTTACATATGTCACACTTATCTTTCTTCTCTAGTTTATGGACTGTCCTTTTAATTTCTTTATAGTGACTTTTTTTTTTTTTTTTTTTTTGACACTGGGTGTCACTCTTTTGCCAAGGCTGGAATGTAGTGGTATGGTCTCCCAGGAGCATGCCACCACATCTAGCTAATTTATTTTTTTTGCAGAGACAGGGTCTTGCCATGCTGCCTAGGCTAGTCTTGAACTCCGGACTTCAAGCGATCCTTTCACCTCAACCTTCAAAGCCCTGGTATTACAGATGTGGGTCACTGCATGTGGCCTATAGTGACTTTTGGTGAAACGAACTATTTTAATTTTCACATAGTTGAATTTATCTATCTTACAATGTTGGGATTTTTTTTTTAATGTCAGAGGTTTCTCCTGCCCTGAAGTTGTAAAGATACTATTTCATGTATTTTCTAGAATTTAAACATTTTGCACTTTGTATGAGGTTTTTATTCTCCTGGGATTGTTTATTGTTTTATATTATTTATGGTGTGCAGGAAGGATTCATTCCTCCTCCCCACTTTTTCTGTTTAGTTGTTTATTCAGTAGTTTACGTGTTCCCCTCTAATTTAGAATGCAACCTTTATTGTAAAGTTCCCTTATATACATGGGTTTTTGTGGTTTTTTTTTGTATTCTCTGTTCTCTTTTATTGGTCAATTTACCATTACCTGCAATTACATCACACTTTAGCTTTGTAGCTCTTAATATCTGATAAGGCGAGTTTTGTACTTCAGGACTCACTTGGCTATTCTTCTGCTTTTTCTTATTAATGGTAGACTTTTGGCTGAGTGCAGTCACTGATGCCTGTATTCCCAGCACTTTGGGAGTCCAAGGCGGTCGGATCACCTGAGGTCAGGAGTTTGAGACCAGCCTGGCCAACATGGTGAAACCCCGTCTCTACTAAATATACAAAAAATTAGCCTGGCGTGGTGGCGGGTGCCTATAATCCCAGCTACTCCGGAGGCTGAGGTAGGGGAATTGCTCAAACCCAAGAAGTGGAGGTTGTAGTGAGCCAACATGACGCCACTGCACTCTATCCTGGGCAACAAGAGTGAAACTTGGTCTAAAAAATAAAATAAATGTTAGACTTTCCTTTTGAGTTCCTGAATGTCATATGGGGATTTTGTTTGGAATTTTATTGAATCTTTAAGTGACTTTCAGACATTAAATTTTCTTATCCATAAATAGGGCATCTCTTTCTTTGTTGTCTCTAATGTCTTTCAGTAAAGTTATTTTTTAAAAATTTTCCATAAAAGCATTACATATCTTTTGTTAATTTTCTTCCTAGGCAGCTTTCTGAAATTTTGTTTTGTTACTATTGTAAATGATAGCTCTTTAAAATTACATTTTGTTGTGTACATTAATGCAGTTTTTACATATGGATCTTATATTGGACTACCTTCTTATATTGCCTTATTTTCTAATAGTTAATATGCAAATTCCTTGGGGGTTTCTGTGGAGAATTAGAGTTTCTCTACCAATTTTTTTCCTTTCAAAAATTTCTGATCCTTTTAATCACGTTTTACTTTTTTTTTTTTTTTTTTTTGGAGACAAAGTCTCACTCTGTCACCCAGGCTGGAGCGCAGTGGCCTGATCTCAGCTCACAGGCATGATTCGCTGTGCCTGGCCATTACATTTTACTTTTCTAGTTATAGCATGCTGGCTAGATAGACCCTTGAGAACTAATAAACATGACTGAGGTTAGAATACACAGTCTTTGATGAATAGCCATATGCTCAGCTACGTCTTGGGCTTTCTGTTATTAAGGGGTGAGGGGAGCTGGGGGCAGCGGCTCACGCCTGTAATTCCAGCACTTTGAGAGGCTGAGGTGGGTGGATCACCTGAAGTCAGGAGTTTGAGACCAGTCTGGCCAACATGGTGAAACCCTGTCTCTACTAAAAATACAAAATTTAGCTGGGCATAGTGGTGGGCACCTGTAATCTGAGTTACTTGGGAGGCAGAGGCAGGAGAATCACTTGAACCTGTGAGGCAGAAGTTGCAGTGAGCCGAGATTGTGCCACTGCACTCCAGCCTGGGCGGCAAGAGTGAAACTCTGTCTCAAAAAAAAAAAAAAAAGAGAGAAGGGAAAAGTGTGACGTAGTCAGTTCGTGTTTATTGAGTTATTCTATGAAATGGCAATAATATCCCTTGCAATTTGGTTGTAAGGATTAAATCAAAGGATGGGTAAAGATAAACATGGTATCTGACCCAGAGTAAGTGTTCAGCAAATGTTAGTTACCTCTCTTCATGAGCCTTTCTCTGAAACCTGATATATTTTTTAACCATCTTCTGGGACTTAAGTCTGTTGCCTTCCAAGATTAAACAATAATTGTAATACTTTTGATTTATTTAGCATTTAATTGTCTCTCTGTAAATGTCCTTTGATACATTACTCTATCAAAGCAGTGATTAGAGTGTTAGATGTCATGGGTATTTATTTTTTCCCAATGCCATGCTATATGCAGTTTTATATCATGCACATGGAACCATACTTTTGATTTTTACTAAGCAGCAATATTTTTTGGCATCTTCCCATGTTAGTAAATTTAGGTCTTAGCATCATTTTAAAAAAACAGGTTTATTGGGATATATTTGACATACAGTAAATGCATAATAAACTACATGTACATGTACAATTAACCACAACATGTCAAAGTGTATAATTTGGTTAAGTTTTGTCATTTATGTACCTCTGAAACCATCACCACAATAAAGATAATGAACATATCCGTCATTCTTAGAAGTTTCATTGTACCTCTTTGTAATTTCTCTCAAACTGTCTTCCCTCACAGCAATTACAGATCTGTTTTCTGTTACTATAAATTAGTTTGCATTCTTTAGATTTTTATATAAATGAAATAAAAGTTTTTAGTACCAGTTTTAATGGCTGCTTAGTATTTCATTGTCTGGATGAACCACAATTTGTTAATTCTCTTTGCTGAGTATTTAAGCTGACTTCCTCTCTGCTCTTGCAGACTGTGTGTGCTTCGATACAGCAAAATATATATACAAAGGTGGACATCTGAAACCATGAATCCTTAAGATAAATTACTAAGAGCTAAATCAAAGACTATGATAACTTTTTAAGACAATGTATATGCCAAACTATTCTCTGATCATTTTGTACTATTACTGGATGTTTTTAGGACAGTCATCCCTTCTCCAAGAATGAATGTTATCTAAAAAAAGAATCTTTTAAAAAAATATGATGGAGCAAGATCAGTATTGTTTTGTTTACAGGTTTTTTTCCCCACTAATGATATGCTTGGGAAGTATTTAAAGATGTTTCTTACAGGCAACTCAGGCTATATATCCTCCTCTTGACATTTTAATGAGTAGCTTTTAATGATAGTCTAATTTATGGAAACTGTTAATGTCATATTTAATATGAACTGTTATTTTGATTGGTTTATCTGATTAATTGTCTTGTGTTCTTTTTGAAGGTTTGTTATTGAACTTTGTGAACCAATTCAAGTAAAACAGCTTGATATTGCAAATTATGAATTATTTTCTTCTACTCCTAAAGACTTTCTGGTTTCTATCAGTGACAGGTAAATTCTAAAGCTCTTTCTGTGAGGTCTATGTTGGATCTCTGAAATAAAAACAAAAAAGTGGGTCACTATTTTGACTTCAATCCATTTATTTTTTAAAGATCAGTTTGTAATAACAGTGATAATATGACTCTTGTTAATCACTTGCCTTTTATCTTCATTAGCTCATATGATGCTTTAAATATAACAACCATCTGATATTATTATCTTATAAAGTAGGGAAACAGTAAAGGGGAGATTAAGTAGCTTGCCCAGGTCACATGACTTGTGAGTTTGGGAACCAAGATTCAGAACTACAGCTCTGACTTCAAAGTCGTCACTTTTAGTAATTATGCTCTCTTGCTTTTAAACATTTCTTTTAAAAGTTACTAAAAACATATATGTATAGGTGCTTTATTTTATAAGGTATATTTTTATTAAGATATATTCTAAACCTTTTTTTACATGTGTAATTATAACAGAAATATATGTTGTGAGGAATTTGGAATAGAACTGCGTTCTGTCAACCAGCGATAGCCCTTGTTAGCATTTTAATATATTTCTTCTAGTCTTTACTATGCATTTATTTATTAATTCTATAAAAATATTTACTTTTCACTTCTTACATCCTGGAAATACTCTTTTGTCTTTTACACATTCATTTTTAATATGTACATAATATTTTTCCTTCAACAGAGATGTTATTTCATAAATACTTTTTTGAGTGTCCCACAATATGCCATGTAGGATGCTGTTTATTTATGGAACTGTTGTTCTGTCATTGAACGTTAGGGTTTTCCTTGATGTTTCTTTCTCCACTTCACAGTCAGCATTGCACATATACAGTTTTTGAAATTGGTTCTCAATACCTCTTGAGAATTCCGTCTATTATTCTGCCACTACCCTTGCTCGTCACTTCTTTTTCTCTCAGCTCCAATTTTCTTATATGTCAAATGAGCATAGACACTCTGATAAGTAAAGTGTATTCTCCTAATGTGGTGAGAGGGCTCATTATTTTGAGTTCTTAAAATGTTTCAGTAAACACTTTTGTAGTTTTAGACTTTTATGTTAAATATTAGATTCCCTTTTAAGGGGAACAGATATGTTAAACTCAGATGTGATTTTAAAAGTTTTTTCTTCCCATTCTCTTTCCACCAGTACTTGTATTTGTACTTTACATTATTATACACATTTCAGTATGTGAAGAGTTGTACCACCTTCTTCCAAGACAGTCTCTTGGTGATTTTCTATTCTAAAACCTCCTCCCAAACCCCAAGAATTGGTACTGGTCTTACTCTTTGTTAATGGTGTGATTTTTCAAGGTAGTCTTTCCCAGTAAAGAGAAACTTGTCAGTTTAGTTGGAAAAGAAAATGTATTTATTAAATGTATGCATTTATGTATTTAAGTATTAAGTCAGCGTGTTCACCTGGAAAGGAAAAAAATTATATTTTGAAAATATGATGGAACTTCTCAATATGTGGTTTATAATTTTTTAAAAAGAACACGTTTTCCATATTTTCTAGGTATCCCACAAATAAATGGATTAAGCTGGGTACTTTTCATGGTAGAGATGAGCGGAATGTGCAGAGTTTCCCTTTAGATGAACAGATGTATGCAAAATATGTCAAGGTAATAGAACATACAGGACTTATGTTCTATAATGAAAACATACCTGTTATTTACACTTTATACACCTCATCCTTTTAGAAATCAGAAAAGAAGAAATAGACTACAGTATACCACTTAATAGATAATTCTTACTTGGGTATATTATTTTTTGTGAGTCAGATATTGCTACATTCCCTTTTGTATTGCTGGAAGCCTAGGCCAGTTTTTTTTTTCTTATTTATGTCTCTGATAAAATTCCACATTATAAATTTTTAAGTTTTTTGAGTATGCAAAATGTCATCTTCATAGTATAACTATTTTGAAACTGAAATCATAGCTAGTCACTGAAGTCTTTAAAGCAGGCCTAATTTCTTAATAGATTCTGAATCTTAGATCATTTCAGCCTTCATATCCAGTTACTTGGCATTGTTATGGCTTTTGCTTTTTTTTTTTTGGATAGCCAAATGAAATATTCTGTGTCCAAGTACCAGTTTCAAATAAAATGGGCTTTTAAATACTGATGTTCTGTATTTCCACTGCTTCTTCTACCAACTAATCAAGTAAAATTATCACTTTTGAATTGGGTTAGACAAAATAGCGGAAGTTATTACTCCTTTCTTCCCTCTTTGTTTTTCTTTAAAATTACAGCATACCTTAAAGTACTATTGAATTAATATTTTTGGAATGGCAGCAGTTCTAATTTCTATCCTTTCTTCTTTAGATGTGAGAACTTATAGCTACCTAATTTTGTCTTCTGTGATTTTACCATCTCTTTTTAAAGCATGGTTTAAATTGACTTCTATAAATAGGTAAACTTGTAGTATTCTTAATCTCCATATGAAAATGCTAAATACTATTTTTAAAATAAAGTTAATATTCTCAGTTAATAATTCAACAAAATTATTCAAAAAAATTAAGGAACATTTTCAATTCATTTTAAAATTAGTACTGAAACAATTACTTAATGACCTTTTTATACAGTATACTTTCTTCACTGTGAAGAGGAAAAAATGTTAAGACATTTGCTAGGTGATACAATTGTATTTAATTTTGCAATTAAGACAACTCACATGAAATAATTTTGAGAATTATTCTTTATACCATCTACTTTGTTAACAATAGAAGAATATTTTATTGGAAGCATAAAAATGCCTTATAAAACTTTCCACTTTGTTCCTTTTATGATTGGAGACTATAGAATATTTTGAGTATTAGTTTTATAAAAAACTCTCTTTGGTAGAATTGAGTCTAAAAGCAAGAAACATTTACTTACAACTCATAAAAAGCAGGAAAAAAATTACTTTCTGATTTTCATTTTGTAGTAATAATGTTATATAAATTTTTTACTTGGATTTTCCTTATCCTAAAAGAACTAAACCCAAATCTACTACTTTTTAATAGCTTACATTCAAAAGGCTAATATATCCTTCACTTCTGTAAGTTATAGTTGAAACAACATAGCATACTAAAAATTCATGCTTTTCCTGAAATAAGTAGTATATGATATTATGCAAGTATAAATATCGTTTAATAATGACCTGTTATCATTATAACATATGTGTAGAATATACATATGTATATGTGCATATATATCCATATATAAATTCATATATGAATATATACTTGATACATGTCTGTAATACTTAAGGTAATGTAAAAGATTGTTTCTAGATACTGTTTGTTAATTGCTTTTGGAATGCTTTCTAACAGCTATATAAAATAATAGCAATGGATTTTAGATAACTTATAACCTTAAAGTTAATTTATTTCATTGCAATCATTTAGATTATACTCTAAGGTTGTGATGGTAAAATTTTAAATCATTGCTTTCATTTCTTCAAGGAATTAAGAATACTACAATGTTATCCATCAACGACATTGCTTTCTATACTTTATACAATATAATTTATAAGTATTTAAAGTTGCTTATTGCATGATGTCTAGACTTTGGAACTGATTTCTTTTTCTTTTCCTTTCTCTTGCTTCAGATGTTCATCAAGTACATAAAGGTTAGCAACCTTCTCTTTTGCAATATTAAATAACAGGGCATGGCATATTAATGCATTACAAAAACTTTACAAGTGTTGATTTTGGGGAAAAGGAGGACTTTATAGAAATGTTTAGAAATGTTATAATGAAAAAACGGAGTATATTGTTAGATAATTGTACATGCACTCTGCTGGCTTCCTATTTCATGTGCTTTTATTCTTTAGGTTGAGTTGGTATCACATTTTGGATCAGAACACTTTTGTCCATTAAGCCTTATAAGGTAATGCAGAACAAAATACATTTATTGAGTGCTTAAAAAAAATTGATGTACAAAATTTTCAGTATATTTAAAGTGAAGAAATAATATTCTCTTATGTGAGTTAATACCATAGAAATAAAAACTGTAAAATATTTCTTTCTCTCGAATGTATTTTGGAAAAATGTCAAAATACCCTCTTTAAAAATAAACTTCATTTTATGTATTTGGTTTAACTTGCTTGCTATTTTGCTATGATGATATTATACAGAAACATTTTAGACTGATAATAAAAACTCATCCATTCTATTTCTTAATGATTTAAATAGATTAGTTTTATATTTTAATTGAAACAGTATGACTGAAATGTAAGAAACAGCCATTATTTTGGAGTCCAAAAGCCAGTGGCCCTCAAAATATGACCAAAGTTGATGTTTGTCATTTATTGTGATTAGCCTTAACAGGTATTTTGTTTTGGAAGTCTTTAATGAAACTGTTGTTGATATAGGGTATTTGGCACTAGCATGGTGGAAGAATATGAAGAAATTGCTGATTCCCAGTATCACTCAGAACGCCAGGAACTATTTGATGAGGACTATGGTAAGTGACATCAAACAGATGACTGTTAGGTCTATTTTTTTACTTTTTAAAAATCAAATAGTAATGGAGGGGGCTATAGGTTACTTAAATTAGTATGACTGTTGTCCTCAGGCTTTTTTTTTGTTGTTTTTAACTCTAATCGACTTTTACTTAAACCTGTTTTCTGATACGATTGCACTGTAATTGTATTGCTTTCCAAGTTTATCTTTCAGTTATTTGTAACTGAAACTTCCTTCTATAACATTAATGCTGTAAATTATGATTCTATCCCTATACCAGGCTCAAAAATCTGTTAAACTCACAAGGTAACTGAAATAGTAGAAATGAGCTTTAATTCCTGTGATTTCCCATGAGCCTAAGAGTAAGCACATTTTGGCCTCCTGAGCCGTTGAGAAATTCTGTGACCCTAAAGAGGTAGAGGAAAGTTTTATGACACTCTCCATTTCCACTTTAAGTCCTTATTTTTAGATGTCTTAAACTATTGTTTGAGCAGTCTAAATTTTCTCATGAGTGAAATGAAGACATTGACTAAGAGTTGGTAAAGTATATTGAAAGCTTGAATAAAAAAGTCTTATAAATGTGGTTAAAATTTTGGTAGGCATTACAGTTATTTTCCTTGGTTTATCTTTGTTTGTTAAATGGTTTCTGAATCATATTTGCTTTTTGCGAACATGTTTTAGATATATAATTCATATTTAATAAAAAATGTTTTAAATGTCAGCTGACTTTGACAGGACATAATTTGAGCTTCTAAATATCTTAATGGAGCTAGGTCTCAGCATAGTTACTTTCATTTTCTTTTTTAACAGATTATCCACTGGATTATAATACCGGAGAGGATAAATCCTCAAAAAATCTTCTTGGTTCTGCTACAAGTGAGTATTTTGAAGATTTTCTATTCAGTCTACTAAAGTGTTTCTCAGCTTACATTTTGTCATGGCATAGTTTAGGAACTTCTCTGAATGTTGAACTTTGAGTTGAAATAAAAGATACTGAAGATACTGTCTTTTGAAAAGTATTTCTGTAGAAATTCGATAGGAAGAATAGATGAAAAGAGAGGGAGAGAAACAAATATAAGCATAATGAAGGTGTTTCTTCTACTCTAATTAGGCACTCACATTTTGGGGCAAATTCCTTATTGTGGAGAAGGGTCTATAGATTTTCTTGGGGAAAGAATTATTAAAATGGTCATATACCAGTTGATCTATGGATATGGTTAGTTTGCCATTTAGTTACAAAATATAAAGGCTAATCCTACCATGATAATAATGAATACCAGTAAGAATACTAGCAATAATATACTCCTTGTAAACTAAGAAACAATGAGTAAGATACTAGTGGTTTAGTTTGTTGTTATTCCAAAATAGAAGCTCAACCTCATGGTAGACTCATTAAGGAGACTACTGGAAAGACCATTACCTGACTGGCACTTTGTGTTTCACTGTTGGATTCTGTGTAGATATATTTTAATGTTGTTTTTGGTTATTTCTGAAAATGTCGCATTAACTAGAAGTAGTTTTCTTTTTATTTGAAAATTTTAAATTGAATTTAATAAAAACAAGTCTTAGTAAAATAGAAGACTAGCTGCTTGTGGTTGCCACTTTTTGCTCTTAGTGAATTGAATTGCTTGAATTCCAATGTCAGTGTCAACGTTGACTTTATAACTTTTTATATATTGAACAAGTAGTGTAAATAGTTAGGTTGATATTTTGTGTAGCCACAGTATATGGAGTTAAAATTACCTCTTTCATCTTTCCTTTATCCTCTTCCTTTCCTTTCCTTTTTTCTTTCCTTTCCTTTTTCTTTTCCTTTTTCCTTTCCTTTCCTTTCCTTTTTCTACAGGTATTTTTAACGCATTTAAAGAGTGTTCAAAATACCTGTAGAAGGAAAATCTTTTTTGATTACAAAGTAATATTCAATTTTGTTACTTATTTGTTCAGCATATTTTGTTTTACTTTATTGCCAGGCTTCTGACTTTCTAGATATTAGTCATTACTTTTAAATAAGTTTCCTAGCTATCTAGTTATTGATATAAAAATAAGCCTCATTCACTGCTATGTGATATAACTTTTTAGGAGTGAAAGAAATACCTGTCTGGATATTAATGTTTTTGTTTTTCTTAATTTGTATTCTATATGTTACATAGTAGTCATTATTCTGCCATTTATGTAGCTCAGTAATGTTGAATGAGCTCTGAGGAAGCATCATTATTTTATGGGGTCAGAAAATAGCCCCAGACTAACAGAACTCTATCTTCTGGTAGTTACTGGAAAAGAGAGGACACTTTAGGGAAATAATGTCTTACTGTAGTTTCGGATAAAGGAAAACTGTGTTGACATTCTGGATTTTCTTGCTGTATCTTTCTATGTGATTAACTCCTAGACACCATTAAAACCTAACCATAGGCCAGGCGCAGTGGCTTACGCCTGTAATCCCAGCACTCTGGGAGGCTGAGATGGGCGGATACCTGAGGTCAGGAGTTCGAGACCGGCCTGGCCAACAGGCAAAATCCCATCTCTACTAAAAATACAAAAATAAGCTGGGTGTGGTGGCACGCACCTGTAATCCCAGCTACTCGGGAGGCTGAGGCAGGAGAATCACTTGAACCTGGAAGGCAGAGGTTGCAATGAGCTAAGATTGCACCACTGCACTCCAGCCTGGGGGACAGAGCGAGACTCCATCTCAAAACAGACAAACAAAAAAACCTTAACATATATCAAGGAAAGACATTTCCCTGTTTGTATTCATGTCTCTGATCAGTATATCAATTAATTTTACATAGAATCTTGTTTAGATACTTCTGTTTGGATCTTCTTGAAGGTGTATCACTTTTCTTTTTACAGATCTCTGGGAGGGCAAGATTATCTTCCAGTGTTCTAGGTATTGAAAGAATTTATACGGTGAGATAAGATGGGTGGGAGGATGTCAGCTGAGTCTCTAAAATGAGATTTAAAAGGATCTCCGCCTCCTGAAGTTTTAGAACAAGAGCGGCAATAAGAGCCGAGTGATAAGACTTTATTGTCATAAAACTTTATAGACATGGCCTAACACTGCTGCCTTCTGTATCTGTGTCCTTCTACTCTTCTCTGAAGAGTTTGGGACTGACTTAGCTATAGCCTTAAAAGTGGTATAACTTGAAGAAATAAATAATAAAGTGGAATCAGAACTTCAGTAGTTTTGATTCAAATAACTGGTCTTTGGCACAAGAATGAGTTTGACTATAATCATCACTGCTCTCTAAATTAGCTTGAAATTAGCCCATTTTGAAACCAGTTTATTTTTTTATTGTTTTTAATGTGTACATAGTATCAGCAAGCTAGAATTCTGTCTTTAACCTTAATAGAAACTCCTTTTCTTTTTGTTATCAAGTAGTTAGTAGTTATAGGAAGTATGTCACTGAAATACTTTGCCTCTGATGAGAGTTGGATGTCAAAGAGCATGCCACACTGCATAAACATTCTTGATATTATATAATTTACTTAAGTGCTAGAAAGAGAGAACGTGTTATCTTAGAGCAGCCTTCTTGGCTTTGTGTGTATGCCTGTCTGATTCTTTTGTTTACATTCTTGAACTAAAACATTAAAATCTTTTACATCAACAAGAATCATCCACATCACTCTGATTTTCTTGTTCTTTGTCATGTGAATTTGCCAGACCTCTATCTACTCTGAAAATTGGTGCAAGTCTGCCTTTGCTCTTAAATATGTGGTTTTAGTTTTTGTTAAAATCACCGTATCTGCCAAAGGGAGATAGGCGCATGTGCATGTTTAAGAGAGAATGTAATTTTTACTTTCTAAGTCAAAGTATTTTTTTTGTGGAGAAAAAAACAGATTCTAGGAAGACCATTTTCCTAGAAAATGTGGGCTTGCTTCAGGGTTAGTACACATAGGAGGAAGTCATTTTTGTTGGTTTATCTTATGTTGTACCATATAAACTCTTAAGCTTCAGCAGCCTGGACAAATGTTTGTTTTCCTTACCAAAAAGAGCCATTGGAGCACTGGATACTGAGTAAATAATATGGAGATGTTTGGTCTCTAAGACCAATTATTAGGAGCATTTTATTCCTAAAGGAATGAAGCAGGTTAAATAAGTTGCCCAGTTCAAAAATTTAGAAGTTGATTAATCCAGGAGAAATTAGAGATTTTTATCTCTAGTTTGGCAATTATATTCCAAGATGTTATTTTAGTCTGTTCTGAAGGTTTTTTAATGACCAAATTATCGTGGTGTATACAAGCTATCGTGTTTGGATACAAATTGAAAATAGAATATTCACAATTCTGCTTTCTCTCAAAAGACAAAAAAGACATGTTAGGCAATGTTCTGTAAACATGGGCTAATTATTTTAGGTTAAATGGGCTGAGAAAGTAGAAATTTGCTAAATTTTGCTTTTGTTACCAAGTTTCCTGAAATGATGATAATAAATACTATTTTAAAAGGGTGGACAGAAGGATCTTCTTTATTGTAGTTACTGGTGTTAAAATTTAGGTTCAAAAATAATACTCTAAAGCTACTTTCTTTACACAGATGAACACATTATCTTCTTGAATTCTTTAATCTTAAATGTCAAAAAATTTGAAATCTCAGATAAGACCTCACTTTGAAACACAAGAAAGGATATAGACTGTTGATTGCGCAATTTGAGTTTTGTGAAGCAGTCAGTTTTGACTTATAGGTGTCAGGATAGGTGGAGGAATCATATCTAATATTGCAGTATTGATCGGCATTATAATGGGTGTATAAGGAAATAACAGTTTTCTTTCCAAACTTCATCTTGGTTTGTGAGGGAATACAGAGTTTGCATTTTTGTTGTTATACTGTAGCATTTCTTTAGCTTAAGTAAGAATCAAGGCCACTTCTGTTTATCACTTTGCCAGATCAAAGGACAATATTAAAAATGTTATTTAAGCATTTAAAAATGGCAAATATGGAGCCTTTGTATGTTATACTAATGATTAGAAACAAAGTACCACTACTTTTTTGACTTTCAGGGTATACGCTGATAATTTTGTGAAGATCAGCGTTATACCTGATTCCTAGCTAGCGCCTTTAAAACAGTTTAAAATCTGCTACTACTTTCTCCCAGCCTAAAGCATGTATTTACAGGATGAGCTCTAGGCAGCAGTCGTTGGTTAACTCACAACCTTCCTGACGTAATAGATTTTTCTCCCTTAGATTCCTTTTCTACTTTTCACGTCTCTGGTTTTCATTGAAAATGTCATGAATACTCTGTGGATCCCTTTTAGGAAAGGAGATTAAGACAAAAATAATGTATGATGATTTATATGTTGCCCCTGCCAGGTCTTAGTATTTTAGTAGTAGAAGTACCTTATACCAAAGAATTAACTGCCAGTGGAATTTCAAAGGTTAGATTGGGAATGAAAGTTAATTTCACTTGAAATTACATCACATTGCCAGAAGGAAGGCCTTGTATTCCCAGTACTAGTTTTTTATGGAGTTCTGATCTTTTGCTATGCTAATGTATAAATATATCTATGTAGATATTGAAGTTTGTACCACTTTTTTCATCTAAATATCCTCCTGCAAAAGAGAGGTAGGGTTAGAAGGTATGCAAATTGCTTTTATAACACTTTGTTTTATGACCTTGACTTTTAGTTAATCTGCCCCTTACCTGTCCCCACCAAATTAACTAAAGAATTTGTATGCTTTATGATTTAAAAAGATTGCAGTTTTGGCCAATGAGTTTTTTAAAGTCATCAAAGAGATTTGATTCTAGGCAATATCAATTTAGAATTTAACCATATTACCATAGATATGATAGGCTAATCCTTGAAAATATTTTCGGCTTTTTTTTTTTTTTAGATAATCTCCCTGTTTTGTTTTTACCTGTGATAATCACATAATGTAGGATAATCTTTTGCTTTTTTACACATTTTTGTTTTTATTTTAAACTATAGAGCCTTTTAAAAGAAAAACAGGTTTTTCTGTAAAATAAGAATTTTGGTCATCACATTTTTTTCCCTATCCCAATACAGGCTGTATGTTGAGTTATACTTGAATTTATAATATACTGAAAACAGTGTTGTGGTAAAGTGTCTAGGGAAGCTTTACAAGAAAAGTATGTTTAAGGCCACGCACGGTGGCTCACGCCTGTAATCCTAGCACTTCGGGAAGCTGAGGCGGGCAGATTGCCTGAGCTTAGAAGTTTGAGACCAGCCTGGGAAGCACAGTGAAACCTCGTCTCTACTAAAATACAGAAGATTAGCCAAGCGTGGTGGCATGCACCTACAATCCCAGCTGCTTGGGAGGCTAAGGAGAATTGCTTGAACCTGGGAGGCAGAGGTTGTAGTGATCCGAGGTCGCGGCACTGCACTCCAGCCTGGGTGACAGAGCAAGACTCCGTCTCCAAAAAAAAAAATGTATATTTAAATATAAAATTCCTTTTGAATATAAAAATTTAGATACATGCTTTACATTTTTGGCTAAACTTTATTTGTGTCCTATATTGGACTTTAGTTGTGAGGTGAATACAAAAGTGACCAGTCAAAAAATGCAAACAATCATTCTAAATGATTTTTGACTATCTGATATTAATTTATATTAGAATATTTAGGTATTTGGTACTTTTTCTGATTGAATTTTGTTTTAGATGCCATTCTAAATATGGTGAATATTGCTGCTAATATTCTGGGAGCAAAAACTGAAGACCTGACAGAAGGTACCTAATTATTTTATGGGTCTTTTAAATAGCTGGTACTCCAGGGGTCCTTATAGTTAGGAAAATCAAGTAATGAGTTAAGAAAATTTAATTTTTTGCATTTAGAAATAACAGAAATAATTCAGAGGAACTTACCAATCTTTATTATTCATTGTTTATTTGAATTTCACAAGTTCTTTTTTATAAGAGGATACTGTCTATAAAAAATTTATGAATTGGCTTTTTGACTTCTCCTGGCTGTAATATTAATAGTAATGATTTTATTCCTTATCTCTTTACTGAGATTTTGATGTCTTAATAATACTTTAAGAATGTTATTTTATGCATAAAGAGCTACTTGATTTAGAAAGCCATATTTTCCTTAGAGAATGGCAAATAAGAATATTACTAGCAAGAAGAAAGTCTTGCCTTTTTGTTTTTTTAAAAAATGCTTAGATCCAGTGAACACTTAAAATGACTCATTTATTTCGTCTCATTCTCTTCAGCAACTCTCAGTATCTAGAAGGCATGTTAATCACGTAAAGTTACACAACATTCGTAGTCATCTGACTTGATTTAATTATCTGAGAAATTGAGAAACCATATGTATTACTTGTTTTGATCGTATATGATCATTTCTTTCTAAAAGAACTTTGATTTTTTTTTTTTTAAGAAAGAGTCTGCAGTAGCAAACCTATTTGGCTTTTTTCTTCTCTTCCAAGAAACTGAAGTTCTATTTGTTTTAGTAAAATATTTTCATGGTACAGCTTTTAAAATTGAACTCAACATTGGGCATCTTTCTTAAAATAGGAAATAAAAGTATATCTGAGAATGCCACTGCAACAGCTGCACCTAAAATGCCTGAGTCAACTCCTGTTTCAACTCCTGTTCCATCTCCTGAGTAAGTTATAATGTGATATTAAATAGAATTTTATTACAGTGGAGATCTAAGTATATTAGTATAAAAAAAGGAACTTGTGATTTGTGTATGGAATGATTACCTGTAGAGACTCAGGTAGGATAGACATTCTACAGCCACTTAGAAAATTTTTGAGTTGCTTCTTCACATTAGTGTATATGCATACTGGGAATATACTTTATTCCAGATCAAACTTTTTTTTTTTCAGTATTATATATTACTTTTATTATTCACAACCAGTGACTCTTTTCCATATTGCAAATAATTGACCTTACTCTGCAGGTGTAGGCTTGAGGACAAATTTTACAGACCCCTTTTTTTAAGCTCAGGTTTAAAAGCATTGCTCTGTGGTATCTCTAGAAATCTACCAAAATACCTAGAACAGTGGTTCATGAATAATGAGTTTGCCACACAGCAATTTCTTAACTGTTCCATTTCTCTGAATCATGTAGGCTTTTCCCCAGGTTGCAATGGGGACACTTTGGGCAGGGATATATCTAAAGAGATAACAGATATAATAAATACTCATTTTTTCTTTTCTGCCAGAGATGATTACTTTTGTTGGTACCTCTGTTTCTTATCTATAATAAACATTAAGCTTATAATGATTTGGATAATTGAGTAGTTATTGTAGACTTAATTTATGTGTATTTCATTAGATACACTCCCTACAAAACTTTGCAAGTCCTTTGTGTTAGAGCAACTTTACTTAAGAACATAAGATATTTGAATATGAACCACTTAGTTCCAGATAGTATGTAATGACACCTTCAGTGGATATGCTTTGAACTGCAATTCCTGAGAACTATACTAATTCAAAAATGAGATTTTAATGCTTTGGAAAGCATGGTGAGAAAATTATATTATCCCGTGTTAATCTTGGAGGTTACTGGAGATATTTATTGGGTGATTAGAGAGAAAATATAGCATATGTGTTATTGATTCCTAAAAGGACCTAAGAAATCTATTGGGGATAGAGACATTCTTGGTGTTTCTAATTATATGGACTGTGATTGCTGTTCCTGATTTTGTAACTAGGTTTCTTCAGTTAACAACACACAGTATGTCGTATTTTTCAAAACTAAACTAATTTGGTTTTATAGATATATATACACATGTGCACCCTTTCATACACATACTTACATATATGCACAAGTAGATAGGAATATTTGTTGAAAGCTGTAGTCACAGGCTAATGTATCTGTTTTTATTTTTCCATATTAGTTTTTAATAGATATTTTTGCATAATTTTTTATTCAGTATTTCTTTATGTTCATTTTAAATTCTTTTTAATGCTTTTGAAGCAACCTTTTGAAGAAAACAGCGAAAATGAAGGAATCCATGATAGGATTTCACTGTTAAAGTTATGGAAAGCTGACTTATTTTTTTTTTCTAGGTTTTAGTAAGTTTTGCCATGTGAATTTGAGAAAAAATTTTTAAAGTATATTTCTAATTGCGCTGTGTATAGGTGGTATATAACATCTATATTCAGTATTTTTTTTACCAAATTCAATTTAATTTTTCTCTCTCCCCTTCAGTCATTACTTTTTTCTACTGTTATAAATTATTTGCTAGAAAAGCAATATATTACCTGAATATATAAGAAATACTATTGGAGACTAAATATGTATGACTATAAATATATTTTTATTTAACAAAGTGTAGTGGAATTATGTTTAAATTTGGTCCACTTACTATTTTAATATCAAACTGAAAGTCTACCTTATATATGCTATTTTATTACTTCTGTCCTTTCTATTGTGACATTAGTCTTTATTTGAAGACACTTCCTGGCATGCTTAGTAATGGGAAAATGTATGTTTGAGTGTAGTTCTTTTTGGTATTTAAATTACCGTATTTTTTTGTATTGGACCTTTTATGTATAAGGCTATACCCAGAAATTAACCATCTTTATTTTAGAAGGAACCACAAGCGTTATAATTTATAACACTGTTCCTGTAAACTTCATCCTTCTATTCTCCTGTATGCCTCATACATACTCCACAGCCTCAAAATGGAATAAAAAATTAATAGTGGCACCATTAGTTTAATAGCAGCACTATTAGCTTATCATAATCCAGAATTGTTATTAAAATGGTTAACTATTTGGCTTTTAATAATAAAAGATTAGCCTAGATGATAGCAAAATTATTTTAGGGAAGGAGATACGTTTCTTGTCCTTAAAGCAGATAATTCTATGTGTAGAGCGGTGTGTGTGTGTGTGTGTGTGTGTGTGTGTGTGTGTGTGTGTGTGTCTGTTAATGCTGCATTGGAATTCCTCAGATCATTCTTTTGAGACTTGTAGCTGCCTTTTGAAAATAGGGTATTTAAGTACAAAGTACGCTCATAAGTATTAAGAAGCCTAGATTCTAGATCTAGCTCTGGACCTTATTTAAGCTAGCTTATTAAGCTAGCTCTTACTTGGATTAATTTCTGATATACAAAGGATAGTGAGGCTTGTAAAGATTCAGTGAATATTTATGAGAGGAAAGGTACACTATACATTCAGTGAATGGAAGTATTCACTTAAAACATTCTTAAACAGATTAAAAGAAAGCAAGTTTGATATGGTAAATATTCTGGTTTGAGCCATCTGGCTAGGCACTTTATAAATAGTATTTCTGTTATTTCTGTGCAACATTTGTTTTTATAATGAAAATGTTTTAAAGGTGAAAAATTCATCCAAAAATAACTTGAGTTTCTTTTCTGTTTCCAGCCTTCCTTTTAACTTATTTATGAATACATTTATTTTTCTTAAACATATTTTAACTTTAGACTTCTAAGTAAGTGATTTATAATTATGATATATGTATTTCTAGGTATGTAACTACTGAAGTACACACACATGACATGGAGCCGTCAAGACCGGATACTCCAAAAGAGAGTCCCATTGTACAATTAGTTCAAGAGGAAGAAGAGGAGGCAAGTCCATCTACAGTGACCCTTCTGGGCAGCGGTGAACAGGAAGATGAATCATCTCCCTGGTTTGAGTCAGAGACACAAATATTTTGCAGTGAACTAACCACAATTTGTTGTATTTCTAGTTTTTCGGAATACATGTATAAATGGTGTTCAGTTGGAGTTGCTCTTTATCGGCAGCGCAGCAGAACTGCTTTGAGTAAAGGAAAAGATTATCTTGTGTCAGCTGAACCACCCTTACTCCTTCCTGCAGAATCAGTAGATGTTTCAGTATTGCAACCAGTGAGTGGAGAATTAGAAAATAAGAATATAGAAAGGGAAGCTGAAACTGTTGTTGTTGGTGATTTAAGTAGTAGTATGCACCAAGATGACTTGGTGAATCACACTGTAGATGCAGTTGAACTTGAACCAAGCCATTCTCAAACACTTTCTCAGTCTTTTGTTTTAGATATTACCCCAGAAATCAATCCCTTGCCTAAAATAGAAGTATCTGAGTCTGTTAAATATGAGACAGGACATACACCATCACAAGTGATTCCCCAAGAGAGTTCTGTTGAGATTGATAATGAAACAGAACAAAAGTCTGAGAGCTTTAGTTCTATAGAGAAACCATCGATTGCCTATGAAACAAATAAAGTTAATGAGGTAACAGATAATATTGTAAAAGAAGATGTGAACTCCATGCAAATTTTCACAAAGCTGTCTGAAACAATAGTGCCACCAATAAATACAGCTGTACCTGACAATGAAGATGGGGAAGCCAAAATGAATATAGCTGATACAGCAAAGCAAACTTTGACTTCTGTTGTGGATTCTTCTTCATTACCTGAAGTAAAAGAAGAAGAACAGTCTCCAGAAGATACCCTTTTGAGAGGGTTACAGAGGACAGCTACAGATTTTTATGCTGAATTGCAAAATTCTACAGATCTAGGATATGCTAATGGAAATCTTGTACATGGATCAAACCAAAAGGAGTCAGTATTTATGAGACTGAATAATCGTATTAAAGCCTTAGAAGTTAACATGTCTCTCAGTGGTCGCTATCTGGAGGAGCTTAGCCAAAGGTAAGCTTTGTTATGAATTAGTACAGTCAGCTTCACACAATGGGTTATGAGGCGTAGAGTATGACCTGTGATTACAGAAGGAGAGGATTTAATTATCTCATGATATAATAGAGGTAAGCACAATTTTAGCTAGAGAGAAAAAGCAAGCTACTTGAGTGCTGATCAGTGACTTAATGAATTGATTTTTTGTTTTTAATTTTAAAAGTACTTACCAGTGACAACACATTTTTATTACTAGGCTGGCAACAAGTTTGAATTATCTATACTCACTTTCACCTTTTTTCTGTTGTTCAACTTTAGCCACTTTCTCTGCTTGATTCCCAGAGGGCTCATGGAAAAAAATGATAGTATATAGATTTTAATGCTTTTGGTGGAATTTGACCAGATATCATTTAAGAGTTTGGTTAAGTGAAGACAGGGATGGACAGAACTAGATGATTAGGCACAAATGCAATTTGCCCTCTTTTAAACAGGACTCAGTATCTTAGTTCTAGTTGTAATAATTTCTGCTTTTAAGTTCCAGAGGCAGTGCCAAATCGTTAAGACACCAGGCATGGCTTTTTAAACCTATTTAGTCTTTTTTTTATCCTTTGTATGTCCATTGTCTGTCCTTAGGGCTTCTCCACCAACATTTTGCAATCATCTAGGCACAAGTGTCCAGAGTTCCTGAAACACCACTTTTTCTTACACCTCTTAAATTGAAATGCCACTAATAAGCTGTCACCAAGGCAGTCTTACATCTGAAATAGGAATTTTTTCTAATTCATACATGGAATTAAGTGGCTAATCGTGTTTGTGTGTGTTCATGTGTGACATGCCTACTTAGCTACCCCATACCTGCTCTTTTCCCTACCTCCATCTGCATCCCAAGGGAACCACAGAAATTACTAAATTTTACATAGCAAAAGATACAAAGAATTGTATTGCATAGGCCTGAATAAGAGTTACTTTAAGAAAATTAGATTTGTCTCATATATCAAAATCAGAAGTGTGTTTCCATAACTAAGTGGAATAAGTAAGAAATTAAAGTTAATTTAAACCAATTCTTATTCCATAGGTACCGAAAACAAATGGAAGAAATGCAAAAGGCTTTCAATAAAACAATTGTAAAACTTCAGAATACTTCAAGAATAGCAGAGGAACAGGTTGGTCTTCTTCACCCTTATTTACTTTTTACATAAATTACCACTGAATTCTGTGGGATCTCACTGGTAAAAGGATAAGTATTGTGGTTTCACTTTTTCCCCCTGCTAGCTGGTGTTTAAGCCTGTTACATTAGTATGATGTCATGTTTGGAAAGTTACATAGTTTACAAAGTTACGTCATTATCTTCTCTAAAGAAAGTTTTCTTGAGCATTATTCATAGTATATTGTGTGCATGTGTTAAGTAGAAACCATTGAACTGTCCTGCAACTTTGTTAAACTCTAAAATTGCGTGTGTGTTGTAATGCAGATAATCTTACTGACTGCAAGGAAGAACAGCTTTGTTTCTTCTTTTTGATTGTCATACCTTTTTATTTTTTTTCTCTATCTCTTGGCTAGAGCTATATAGTGATACAGTAGGACTGGTAATTATGACCATTCCCCTATCTTGTTGATTTTAAGGGAACTATTTCAATATTGCGCCTGTAGTGTGATATGTGTGTTATCACATATTAAGAAATTTTATACTTTTCTAAAAGGTTATTTGGGACTAGGGGATGGTGAAGTGAGGAGGAGGCCTCATACTGCTGAGAGTTTTGTTAGGTGCATCTTACTCTCCCATTCATGGCATATTATAATTGTTGTTCCTTTCTTGTTGATTTGTTTTCCTGTTATTGAGATTTGAGAGTTTTTTTTTACATCTTTTGAATATAAGTCCTTATTGGAGATATGCTATGCACATATTTTCTCCTAATCCATTACTTGCTTTCTTACTGTCTTTACAGTGTTGTTTGAAGAGCAGGAGTTTTTGATTTGTTGAAGCCCAGTATATCAGTTTTCTCTTTGCTCTGTGAAATGTTTGCCTAACCCAAAGTTACAAGGATCTTTTTTCCTTTTTTTTTTCCTAGAAGTTTAATAGCTTTAGTTTTATGTTAGGCCTGTGATTCATTTTAAGTTAACTTTTATGTGTTACAAGGTATAGATCAAAGTTCTTTTTGGAAAGTCAGGATCAGAAGAGCAAGGCATGTGGATATCCATTTGTTCTAGAATCATTTGTTGGAATGACTGTCCTTTCTCCACAGAATTTCCTTTGTGCATTTAATAAAAATAAGTTAACCATATATGTGTGGGTCTATTTCTGGGCTTTTGTTCTATTGATTTGTTTGTCTGTCTTTAAGGTAACAACGTAATGTTATGTTTGCTGTAGCTTTATATTAACATTTTAAGTCAGGTAATGTTAAGTCCTCCAATTTTATTCTTTTACAAGATTGTTTTGGCTGTAGTAGTGTTTTGCATTTCTATATGGATTTTAGGCTTAGCTTGTCAGTCTCTACCAAAAAAAAAGTTGAATCTTGATTTGGATTGTGTTGATGAATTTATAGATTAATTTGCATAATTGTCATCTTAATATTAAGGCTTCTGACTCATGAACACAGTGTTTTATTTAGCTGTTAATTAATTTTAATACAACTGCCCCCTCCTTTGTATTTTCTCTTTGCTAATATGTAACATCTGTGTCTTGTGTCTCAAAGACGTATGTAAGTACTTTTCAACTATGTTGTATATTAATAGTATTGAAAGTTAATTCTGATTAGAAGTGTTAAGTGATTTATTAACTTTAATAGCTTGTCCTTTAAATATTTATAACGGTCTTGAAGTTATCAGAGTCAAATGTAAGTCAGGATTCAAAAGAAACAATTTAAAATGTCACATTTAGCATTTTGGTAAGATGAAGTAGGATAGAAAGTACTATAGTGGATCACAGTAAGGGAAGTAAGTGAAATCTTTTGTTGCAGTTTTATACACTTACCCTCTCCACACACAGGTGCACAGCTGAGACTTAAAACTTTTTTGAATCAAAATATGAAAAACTTAGGTCTAGAATAATAAATGGTTATGTAGATATTTCATATAGGGTCCTAAAAGAGTTTTAGATTTCCTTGATTACTTCCTGCCCTTGTTTCCTCCTCCCTAACTTTATTAATAAGTTCAGATTTTCAGTTTAAGTCTCCCTAATACAGGGTCATAACTATGAGTGTGATGTGTAATTCCTTAAAATATGCATATGAATCATATTATAAATAAGACATATTTGTTGATTATAAAAGTTTCTAAAATTCAGTGCTGCCTAAGAAAAAGGGAAAGATAATTTCTTTCATTGGTGATATTTTGGCATTGATTAGATGACCAATCATAGATATTTCTTTATGTACCATCCTAAGTTCCAACATAATATGCTGTGAAAGAAATTTTTAAGACTTGGTTTTGAGCCTACTTTATAACCAAAACCATTCTTCAGAAAATTTTCAGTTTGTCTTTGTGCCAACTGCTTTCTTTTAAAAACACTAAGGGACTTTTTAAATATTTCTAGTTATATGCTGGTTTATATATATGGAACCTATGTTAATTTGAAAGTAATTTATCAACTTCTGTTATGCAGTATTTCACATAGTAGCAGTGAGTGACAAAAAAATAATAATAATTCTTGTTGGGGAGGGTTAGACACAGTCCCACATTCTTGAAGTGTTTTGTTTATTTCTAAAATTTCTGTTCAAAGTTTACAATACTTATTGAGATTCCTGTTAATACATTTGTTTTGAAATAACTTAATGGTTTTTTAAGATTGTTTTACTTCAATTATGACGTTAATAGTTTGTAGTTTATATTCAAAGGAAAATAATTTTTTTTAAATCATAGGATCAGCGGCAAACTGAAGCCATCCAGTTGCTACAGGCACAGCTGAGCAACATGACACAGCTTGTTTCAAATTTATCAACAACAGTAGCAGAATTGAAACGGGAGGTAATTGTTACTGCTGGTATTGTGAGACCCAATGCATGTATGGAGGTTGTCATAAAGGCAGGCTTGTTAACAAGAACATGGAACCTAAAACTTTGACCAAACAAAATTGTCATTTAAAGTGAACTTTTTCAAAAACCAGAATGTGGCATTTTTAAGTTTTGGAAATAAATTAATTATCATAGTCTTTTGTAAAATATGGCTTTCATAATTTAGGCCATACCTATGATATAGGTATAAAACTTCTAGCAGGCCTTTCGTAAACATTGATAGTAGCAACACATACTTCATTTTCCATTAAAAAAGACATAAAGTTGCTTAACAAAGTAAAAATTTCATTGATTTAAAAAGTATTTATTGAGCATCTAGTATATATGAAGTGTGAGCTGTACAGTCCTAGGTTGTGGCATACGGTAGTGAATAGTCCCTGGCCTCACAGGGTTTATGTCCTGGGGGAGGGTTAGAATACACATAGTAAATAAATATATGATCATTTCTCCTAGTGATACATACTGTGAAGAAAATTAAATGTGTTTGTGTAGGGTGGTGGTGGTAAGGGATGCTGCTTTAGTTAGAGTGATCTTGGAAGGCTTATCTGAGGAGGTGGTATTAGAACTAAGTGCTCAAGAGGAATTAGCAACCACACATTGCCTGGAATGATAGCAAACCTGTTTCTAGCAGAGCTAGGGCAAAGGACTGGAGAGTAGAAACAGCGTGATGTATTTGAGGGCAGAAAGAAAGCTAGTATGGCTGGGGCAGTGAGTGAGAGAAGTGAAGCTGAGAAATGGGTTCAGGATATTGGCAGAAGCCTGGTCATGTAGGACTTTGTAGTGTAGACAATTTAGAGTCTGAATTTTATTTGAATCATTGTATCATTGGAAAATATTAAGAAGTGATACGGGTCATGTCATCAATGCTTAGCACTTTGAGAAACTCTCCACTTGTTGCTATGTGGAGAATTACCTATTGGGGAATAGCAGGAGCAAAAGCAGATAGGAAACCAATTAAGAGGTAATTGCAGGCCAGGCACGATGGTGTATGACTGTAATCCCAGCACTTTGGGAGGCCAAGGCAGTGAGATCACTCGAGATCAGGAGTTGGAGACCAGCCTGGCCAGCATGATGAAAGCCCATCTCTACTAAAAATACAAGAAAATTAGCCAGGTGTGTGGCATGTGCCTGTAATCCCAGCTACTTGGGAGGCTGAGGCAATAGAATCACTTGAACCTGGGAGGCAGAGGTTGCAGTAAGCGAAGGTCTCTGAGCAACAGAGCAAGACTCTGTCTCAAAAAAAGAAAAAACAGGTAATTGAGTAGCCTGGATGAAGTGATGTTGACTAGGATCTTAAAAGTGGAGAATAGTGTAAACTTACTGAATTCAGAATATTTTTAAGTTGTAGAAGGATACACCTTGAGGAATTAAGGTTGATCTCCAAGTTTTGGGTGCAAATAACTAGGTTGTTGCTAGTTCGTTTTTATAAGATAGAAAGACTGGTTGAAAGAAAGCACAATTATTTTTTCTCCCTGAGGAAAAGGTAGTGTAAACGGAAAGACAAACGTGACAAAATGTTAACAACTGAACAATTGGTGAGATAGATAAAAGCATAAATATGTTTATTGTTTTATTTCTAAAACTTTTCCATAGGTTTCACTTCTATAGAAAGAACTGGAATGCTGGAAAGAATTTTTTTTTCAATGTCATAGTTTATTTTCTAAGAACATGCCCTGCATTTCTGGTCTTTGAAGCACATTAAAAAAATATTTAAAATGATTTCTCCTTTGAATTTTAGATACCCTTATATTTTTCCTAATATGATTTCCTATGATTATGATTTCATCCTCTTCTCATCTCAGGTTTCAGATCGTCAAAGCTATCTTGTCATATCTTTGGTTCTTTGTGTTATTTTGGGACTGATGCTTTGTATGCAGCGTTGTCGAAACACTTCTCAATTTGATGGAGATTATATTTCAAAACTTCCTAAAAGTAATCAGTATCCAAGCCCTAAAAGGTAATGTCAGCATTATATTTCACAATTTTATTTTTTTTTTTACTATTTTCTATGTATTTTTGAGAAATTTTAAGCAAATAAAGGGAGACTGAGGTAATTCCTTTCCCTATATGATTATGTTGAAACCAAAATGTTAAAAATATCATTGGATAGTGAGATCTTCCTGTGCCTAACATGGCTGTGTAGACAATAAAGAAAACACTAATAGTAAGTGCATGAAACCCTTGAAATACTTGGTCGAGAGAGTTGCTCAAATGTGGAATTCAAAGGAAGAAGAGAATACATATTTTACTACAGTACCTTTTCTAAAAGATATTTAGAAAATTTAAAGATCTCTGTCAACAGAGATCTTTAAATTTTTTTTTTTAACCTGTATTAGCAGTAACTGGAGTATTAGAGTTAGTCTTGCATGGTAAGCACAGTTCTCAATAACCTCTGTTTAGCCTCAACAAAAGATTAAATTATATGTACTTTGCTTGTTGCAACCAATATGTATTTTTCTTAACATGTTAGGTGTTTCTCTTCCTATGATGATATGAATTTGAAAAGAAGAACTTCATTCCCACTCATCAGATCCAAGTCTCTACAGTTAACTGGCAAAGAAGGTAGATTTTTGTGGATATATAATATGTATATGTAAACATGAAACTAGCTTCTGGCATAAAGATAACGTCAGTGTTGTGTTCATGACCATCTACAATAAAAGATGGATATAAGTAGCCTTTGTCTTTGTACTGTGTCAAAGCCACTCTATCATTTTCACATTTTTTATCTGTCTTCGTTCCTAAAAGCCCAGAGGGTAGGGAGGGGGGCTTAGTTTAATTAGCAGTTGGTAGCTTTGTTTGCACATGCTCCTGTTTAGAAGTATTTCTTTTTAGAAAGGGATGTTTGAGAAAGTTCAACAGATATGGAAAACCTGAATGTGCTCCCATAGCATCCTGTGCTTTTCTGCTTCCTCTTCTTATACAGGTAGGACCCCTTTTGTCTCTAGTTTAGGACTGTGAGGCACTTTATGAACAAAAATCTGGTCTCTCTTTTTTTTTTTTTTTGTCCCAGAACCTATAATTAGGTTCTGTTGTCTAATACTAAATAACTTAAAGTGAATGGATGTGTACTGAGGGGATATTTTCCTATTTCAGTATCTTGTAATTAATGCTTATTAAGAGAATTAGAAATTTGTTTTCATACTAATATTAAAATAAATTAATTACATGTTTCATTTAGAAGTGCTTTCTTAATAATCATTGGTTGTTTCCCCTTTCTTTAGGATTTAGTAACTGAGTACCATGTTTCAGTTGATTAAATTATTCAAGTAATCATTCCTGGGCTTCACTAGTTTATTATTATCACAAAGCTTTACAGACTTAACCCATTACATGTGTATTAAGTAAGACTAGCAAATATCTTCTTCCTCCTTGTTTTTTTCTTTTTCTTTTGGTTGATATGTCTTTTTATAAGTGAAAATTTTAAATATTACATACAAGAAAATATTACATATGTAAAACTTAATGAATTTTCACAAACTGAATACAGCTGTGTAAACAACACCTAAATTAAGAAGTAGAACATTAGTACCTCAAAAACTTTCTTGTGTTCTTTTAGTCACTGCCAGTCCTTTCCCAGAGTAGCCACTTTTTGAGTCTGACTATTGTGAGATTCACCATGCCATTGACTATAGTCAATTGTTTATTTTTGTTCCTTATAGTATTCCATTATATGTGTGTGTTCAGCTTTAGCAAATACTGTCACACAGTTTTCCAGACTGTTATATTTATTCGTTCTTCTATCAGCTGTGTATGAGAGTTACAGTTACTCCACATTCTAAACATTCCTTATTTGAGGTATACTTATGCAATTAGGAAATACATTAGATTTTTACTTCTCAGCATTTCTAATCTTAAGTGAAATCATAACTATCTTATTTCTTTTCTCTTTATCCAGTTTTTTAGGGCCAAATAGAGTAGCTTTTTATACCTGATAATAGAATTACTTCTATTTTAAACAACAATGTCATCTTGGTTTATCTTTACAAGTAAAGAAAGTTGAGTAGAGTAGGTAGGAGACTGACTTTAATCCTGATTCTACCAATAGTTAATTCATTTCTTCTATTGTTTGATAAGTTCTCTTCTTTTTTTTGAGACAGAGTCTTGCTGGGATGCAGTGGCACGATCTCTGTTCACTGTAACCTCTGCCTCCCAGGTTCAAGTGATTCTCCTGCCTCAGCCTCCCGAGTAGCTGGGATTGCAGGCACGTGCCACCACACCCGGCTAATTTTTGTATTCTTAGTAGACACGGGGTTTCACCATGTTGGCCAGGCTGGTCTTGAACTCTTTGACCTCGTGATCTGCCCGCCTTGGCCTCCCAAAGTACTGGGATTACTGGCATGAGCTACACGCCCGGTGATAAATTCTCTTCTTACGGCACTTATCACAGTATGCTTTGATTTTACCTAATTTTACTTGCCTTATTTTCACTTCTAAGCTCTATGGGAGAGACCATGTCTTTTTTTATTGTGATAAAAACACAAAATTTATCATTTTACAGTTTTTAAGTGCACAGTTCATTAATATTAAGTATGTTTATATTGTTGTGAAACAGATCTTTGGAATGTTTTCATCTTGCAAATCTAAACTCTGTCCACTAACCAATTCCCCTTTTCTCCCTCCCTTAGTCCCTGGCAACCACTATTCTATTTTCTGTTTCTTTGAATTTAACTCCTTCAGTTACCCCATACAAGTGGACTCATACAGTATCTGTCTTTGTGTGATTAGCTTATTTCACTCAATATAATGTCCTCAAGGTTCATCTATATTATAGCATGTGACAGAATTTTTCTGCTCTTAAAGAGTGAGTAATAGTCAATCCACTGTATTTATATACCACATTTTCTTTATCCATTCATCTGTAAGTAGACATTTTGATTGCTTCCCCTCTTGGCTGTTGTGTGAGTAGTGCTGCTCAGGGGTATACAAATATCTCTTTGAAACCTTGCTTTCTGTTCTTGTAGCTATATACTTGGAAGTGGGATTGCTAGATCATCTGGTAGTTCATATTTTAATTTTTGCCAAAACTCCATAGTGTTTTCCATAGTGACAGCACCATTTTACCAACAACTCATAAGCGTTCCAGTTTTTAATAGTAGTAATCCTAATGGGTGTGAGGTGATGTGTCATGGTTTTGATTTCCATTGCTCTGATGATCAGTGATGTCTAGCATATTTTCAGTATGCTTGTTGGCCATTCGTATATCTTCTTCTTTTTTTTTTAATTGCATTTTAGGTTTTGGGGTACATGTGAAGAATATGCAAGATTGTTGCATAGGTACACACATGGCAGTGTGATTTGCTGTCTTCCTCCCCTTCACCTGTATCTGGCATTTCTCCCCATGCTGTCTCTCCCCAACTTCCCACCCCCCACTGTCCCTCCCCTGTTCCCCCCCGCAGACCCCAGTGTGTGATGCTCCCCTCCCTGTGTCCATGTGTTCTCGTTGTTCAACACCCACCTATGAGTGAGAACATGTGGTGTTTGATTTTCTGTTCTTGTGTCATATATCTTCTTTAGAAAAATGTGTTTCCAGGTCCTTTGCCCATTTTTTTAGTTGGATCGTTTGATTTTTTTTGTTGTTGAGTTCAGGGAATTCTTTACAACCCCCATTCTGGATTATAACCCCATTAGATAATATGATTTGCAAATATTTTCCTTCATCCTTTAGGTTGCTTATTCACTGTTTTGATTGTGTTCTTGATGTACAATTTTTAAGTTCAATGAAGTCCCATTTGTCTATTTTGTTATTGTTGCCTGTACCTTTGGGTCATATCTAGGAAATCATTGTCAAGTTCAAGGTCATGAAGCTTTCCCCCTGTGTTTTATTCTAGGACTTTTATAGATTTAGGTCTTTAATCTATTTTGTGTTAATTTTTGTATATAGTGAAAGATAAGGGCCCAGTTTCATTCTTTTGAATGTGAATATTCAGTTTTCTAAGTACCATTTGTTGAAGAGACTGTCCTTTTCCCATTGAGTGGTCTTGGCATCCTTTTTAAAAATGATTTGACCATGTACATGAGGGCTTACCTCTGGGTTCTTTATTTTGTTACGTTGGTGTATTTGTCTGTAGTTTGTACAAATTTGTACTTTGATTACTGTAGCTACTTTGATTACTGTAGCTACTTTGATTACTGTAGCTTTGTAATGTGTGTTGAAATTTGGAAGTGTGAGTTATCTAACTTGGTTCTTTCTAAAATTATTTTCCTTATTTAGGTCTCTTGAGATTTTATGTTAATTTTAGGGTGAACTTTCTATATAAGCAATGTTGTTTTACTAGTTCACTTGCAGATTATTTTGGATTTTCAGTGAATATAGGTACAAATACTGAGAAAAAAGACAGTTTTGTTTCTTCCTTTGCAGTCCTGAGAGCTTTTATTTCCTTTGCTTTCTTAACTGTCTTGGCTTGCATTTTCAGCAGTGTTAAATAGAAGTAATTGACAGGCGTCTTTGTCTTGTTCCCAAAGGGAAAACTTGCATTGTTTTACTGCTAAGATTATATTTGTCATAGTTGTTTCGTAGATTTTTTATTATGTATTTTGTCATTATGTGTTACCTATTGTCATAACTATTTTATAGATTTTTAATATTAGATTTTATTTCCATTTTTATGTCATGAACATGAATTATATTGATTTTCTAATGTTAAAATTTAATTACATTTTTAATACCACTTGGTCATGATATATTTGTCTGTGGATTCTGTACTGCATGTATTATTTCTATATAATTTGTTAGATAATTATGTAGGAATTTTGCATCTATATGAATAAGATTAGCATGTAATATTTTCTCATGTTGAATTTTGATATGTAAGGCTTATAAAAATTAGATGGGCAGATTATCCATTTTTTTGCCTTTTTTTTCCCCCCTTCCTTGCCTTCATTAAGATTTTTTGTTGGGGAGAAAGTAAATATCCCCTTTTACTGCCATTAAGTTGGAAGTTGTGTATTGGTTCTGTTCTTTTACTAGTTACCTAGAAGTCACCGGTATTAATGCCTGCCAAAGTCTCAAGTTCATCAATACTTGTATCTTCTCCTGAACAATACAGAGATCTTAAAACTCTTATTTTTCCCCAGCCGTATTTATATGTTACTGTTCTTGTATATTTTAATTCTATTTTTCTGCTTAATTTTAATTCAAGTAGGTATTATTTCTTTTTATACTTAATATTCATTAAATTTACCCACATGTTTACTAATTTCTTTATTCTTCAGAGCTTTCATTTGCCATTAGTTAAAACTGAAATACCAATTTCCTCTTTTTTTTCTTTGTCATTTTGAGATTTGTGAGGCTCTTTGGAGCTCTGGATTGGTAGGTTTCTTTTATTGGTACTAAGAAATTCTCAACTATTATCTTTTCCTCCCAAATATTCCCTGTGCCCCAGTCTGTTTTAGATTCTCATATTTAATTAAATGTACTACTTCTCCCTGTATCTTCCCTGTCTTGTAAACTATTCTGTCTTTTTGACTTTTTGTGGTGTATTTTGGATGATACCTTCTGATATGCTTCCAGACCAGCAGTCTTGCTGTTCCTAAACTTATTCGTTGAGTTTTCAGCTTCAGTTATTTTTTCCCTTTCGAGGAATTCTTTGTGTACTTTTAAAAAATCCAGGTCTGTTTTTTTCTTGTTACATGTTTCCTGAAGATATTTTCAAGCTTATTTTTTAGACATATTAAGCATAATTGTCTTTACAGTTTGTGTTTGATAATTCTAATATCTTAAATTTTTGTGAATCTGTTCATTGTCTTTGTAAGGTGTGTTGTGTCTTTGTGTGGTACTTTTTCTCTTTGAAAAATTATCTGTAGGGATAATTTGAGGCCTGGAATATAGGTTCTTATTTGAAAGGGAATTTGTGTGTCCGTTACATTCTTGTAATACTTTACATTCATGACTTGAGGTTTGTTGGGCCACCAGGTGATGAGAATTTGGACTGCAAGTTCATGCATGACTTCATTCTTTCCCTGAGGTTGTAGTTAGTCCTTTGGAGTCTCAGCTTACTGTACGCAGGGAGGTGGTATCTTATTATACTAAACTTTGGGTGGGCCCTAGGACCTGATTTCTGATCAATTCCCTTATGGTACCATCAGAACCAAAGTTCATATATTCTTTGTTGGCAGATGTTCTCAGGGCAAAAATGACTTTTGTTTTCCACTTGACTGTCCGGGTTCCCACTTTCTTTCAGTTTTAGCCTAGAGATTACTTTCTTGGCAGCTCTTCAGTGCTTTTAGTGATGAACAAAACAAAACAAAACACATCATTACTTACTTGCTTTCATTGGAGAGGTTGACTATTTCTAGAAATAGACATCATTCTGTTTCTAGAAATAGACATCATTTTTAAAAATATAAATTAAGATTAGTAATCTGATAGAAATGACTATTTAGAGGAATGTTTTTGATATTTTCATATATTTGATGACTTTCTAATAAACTCTGGAATATAATGTAAAGATTATAATTGGTTGAATTGTGGTATTAATAAATTTCCCAAACGTGAAGCTTTTATAGTGAATTTGCTATGAATAAGCTTTTGTCTCTGTCAGACCTTAAATTGTTTACTTTTAGTGGATTGAGTAGGACTAAAGTCTCATAGCCTCTCTTTTATGTGTGTTTATTTTGTCAGTGTGGGGGTAGGGTAGGGAAATATCCGGAATCTGCTTAGCGTAATGAAATCTTAGGAACTTTGGGTTAAAACTAATCTAATTCACTCATTATGCCAGAAATGTTTATTCATTATTGCGTAGGAATATATACTGCATGTTCTAGCTGTTTTTAGATTTTGGATTTTATAGTTTTGATCATATTTATAAACAGAGAAAAATATGTTGGATCTCTTTTTATGTTTATGTCTCTAACTGGCTTCCAAACATGGTCACGACTACTTGTTGCACATTGTTAATCCACCTTTGTGACACAGTTTAGAGGCTAGTCTTTTAGGGAAATATTCAGATGATCTGCACGTTTGGTGTTAGCTTACCCAGGAATGTTTCTTTTCTCATCAGTTAAAAGAGTGGGACTGGGCCCCAAAAAAAGATCTTTATTGTGTTGGTTGATAACCAGCTACTAGTTAAAAACTTAAGGAAGTATAGTTATTCGAATACTACCAGTCAAGTACAGGAATCATATCATCTTTCACCTTGCCTTTTTTTGCTTACTAATTAAAGTGCACAAATATGTAGTTAACCTGATAGTAATTCATTGGTTCTATTACTAGAGTATAATAACTAAGGAATGATTTTTCTTTTTTAGTGTTTAATTATAGCAAATCCACCAAATCCAGTTTACATTTTACATGCTTTTTTTTTTCTTACTTACAGTAGATCCAAATGATTTGTACATTGTAGAACCCCTCAAGTTTTCTCCAGAAAAGAAGGTAATTGTTTATTTCTTTTTAAGTTTATTGCCATGTTTTGTGATAATAAATGAAGAGGTTGAAAGGTTTAAGATAATTACCTTTACGTAGTCCTTAACTGAATGTTTATTTTATATCATGGTAATGGTGTAAATAAATATTTACAGAAGTCAGCAAGCTGTGACCCACAGGCCATATGTAGTCTATTTGATATGGGCCATGAGCCAAGATAGGTTTTCTCATTTTTAAAGAATGATAAAATAGAACAACATGCACGAGAGAAAATATGTGACCTCAAAGCCTAAAATATTTAGTCTCTGACCATTTATAAAAAACATTTGTTGATCCTTGGATGATTGTCATTATTTATTACCTAATGTATGCCAAGCACAGAGCATGCACCATTCCTGTAATCCTCACCACAACCTGAAGATGATGTTATCCTCATTTTTTTAAAAATGAAAAAACAGAAATTCGGATTATACTTAGGTTTTTTGGGCTTCAAAGTCTTTGCTTTTTCATTTTGCCTTTCAAATTAAGTTATACTAATTTTAGTTAGTAGTATTTACATCTAGGTGAAAGAAAGAACTTGGGCTTTCTAGGCAAATAGCCTAAGATTCAATCTCACCCTGGCTACTTACTACATCATAACTTAGGCAAGGAACCAAACCTCCGAACATTGCTTTTCTCATTTAAGAATCAAGGATGACTGACACAAGAACAGAAAACCAAACACTGCTTATTGTCACTCATAGGCAGATGTTGAACAATGAGAACATATGGACTCGGGGAGAGGAACATCACACACTGGGGCAGTTGGGGGGTGCTAGGGGAGGGACAGCGGAGGGGTGGGGAGGGATAACATGGGGAGAAATGCCGGATATAGTCAAAGGGGGAATAGAGGCAGCAAACCACCTGGTTATGTGTGCACCTGTGCAACAACCCTGCATGACCTGCACATGTACCCTAGAACCTAAAGTAAAAAAAAAAAAAAAAAAAAAAAAAAAAAATAATAAAGGTTTAAATACCCACCATGCAGGGTTA
>CAUYLG010050810.1:0-27317 GCA_963573385.1 Cacajao melanocephalus | reverse complement strand
TGTTTCCAATTGCTGTTTTTCTTTTTGTGGGGGTGGGACCAGCTGAGCCTGATCACCTGGCTCCCTGCCTCAGAGCCTTTTTTGTTTTGTTGAACTATCGACTCTCTCCCAGGTGCTCCAGTCGCCTGATGAAAAGCGCCGGGATCTGCGTGATTTCCCGTGCGGCGACCCACTGTGCCGGCTGAAACAGCGGCGCTGATATTCGTGGTGCTTTTTTGCCCGGGAATCTCCTGGCCTGGCTCCCTGTTTCAGACCCCTTTTTAATCGGATGAATGGTCGATTCTGCCTTCCCGAAGCTCCACTTGCCAGCTAGAAGGGAGACCCAGACTAGTGTATTTTGTACGGAGAACTGCCACACCGGGGCGCCAGCAAAACCGCCCTGCCGGCCAAAAGAGCCGCGCTGGTGACCCGTAGATCTCCTCTGCCTGGGAATCTCCTAGTCTGTGGGCAATAAAAATCCGTCTGTAAATGTGGCATCCACTCACCCTCTGCGCTTTCACTGGGAGCTGCAATCCTGAGCTGTTCCTAATCGGCCATCTTGGATTGCACCCCTCCTGAATTTTTAAACTATAGGTGTCATACAGACTTACTGATATTTTGGGTGGTTTGGAAAAAGCCTGCAGGAATGAGGACACACAAAAATAAAATTGAAGCCAAAGAAGAGAAGAAATTCATACTGGATAAGAGAAATTCTATTTCATTTTGATGAAGTGTTTTTGAAGGCCTAGAGAGACGTTTTTTCTAACCTCCTATGTTATATTTATCTAGTGTGCTTCCGAGGTACCTAAGAAAAAGAAGAGAACAGAGAGATATATTTTCTTTTCCCTTTGAAGTCTGTTTCTTGGTACATATAAATGTAGTACAATAGCCACAGGAATCATCACATTTTAAGGGAAAGTGGATTTTAAAAGACAAGATAAATAGCTTTTATCCTAAGCTGTATTTCCATCTCATCAACAGTAAAATCGTTTTCTAAAATGAGGTGTTAAAAAATAAGAAATTATTAAAGCATTGCAGAATGCTTCTCAGAATGCATACTATTGTGATTTGAGACCTCATAGGACTTAAAATATGCTTTTTAAAAATTACTCCTTTGCTTTGAGAGTTTATAGCTTAACTAGTTCACAGAGTACTATATAATTCAAAGGATTTCATTTTACATGGTAAAAATGACAAGCATTTTGGTGATCAGAGTTCTGTAGTAAGTCAGATAACATACTACATAAAATTACTTAATGTAACACTGCTGCTTATCAACCCCTCCACCTTTTGTTCATCTCTGCATCCAGCAATTATTGGGTAAGTCTTTTCTAGGACTGATATTTTGCTCAATGCTGGGGATATAATAATGATTATTATTTTCCCTTTTTCTAGAAAGCTGATGGTTTAATAGGAGGTGATTATTGGGATTAGGAAAGTGAATATTTTGTCTTTGACAGATCCTAGGAAATATACCTCTGTAGAGAGTGACCCTTTTCTTTGCCAAATAAATATACGCCCAACCCAGTCTTTATGAAGTTCTTTTTCAGCAGATTACTTGGAATTAATATGATTGTCCTGATTTTCATAGACCACAGTAATATATATATATATATATATATATATATATATATATTCAATTTTTTGTTCACCTACCGTAACTTTGAAATTTTTTTAGCAAAAATTTTACCTTGAAATTATCTCAAAACCCAACTTTTCCTCAAGTTGCTGAAATAAAGGTAGCAAAAAATAAATGATATAGCAAATCTATCACACCTCCATTTTCAATTCTTAGAGTTAAATTTTGACATAATTTCTTAACAAAATTTAGTGGTATTTTTTCTTTCTTTCGTTTTGGTATTCTGATAGCCTATGTATCTCAAAATAAATTCATATTAGAAATAGGAAACTTGGCAAGTCATTAGCAAGAAAACTTTTACCAAGGTTGAAAATTGCTTTTTAGGAAAAAAATTGTAAGCAGGCAAAAAATAGTTTAATCACCTAAACTTGAAATGTAAAATACCTTTAGAAATATTTTTGTGTCTATGTATCTAAATAAAACTTAAAAACTCTTTGAGAAAGTAATAAATATAAACTTAACAGTCTAGGAAAAAATGTTACAGTTTATTTGATTCTATTCTGTTGTTTTAACTCCAATATGGTGTATTATGGTAGTTTGAAAAATTCTAAGCTTTTAATACTGTTTAAGCATCTGCTTTTGAGGAAATGTATTTTTTCTCTGGATATAATACATATAAAATATCCTATCTGGGCTGAGTGCCAGGAAGCTACCATGCTTAAGTAATAAACCCAATTATCTTGCTAATAAACAGCAACTAGAAATGGAACTCCTGTTGGCAGATATGTAGGATACTTAAACACTAAGTGGGATTAATTAAACTCTAAAAGGAGTTATATTACAAACAAATATAATGAGAAATCATTATACAAATATAAGTATAGTAATTGTCTCATTTTCTTCTCTTTTTAGCTAATAAACTTTATGCTTTTGAATTATCATGAGAAAAAGGTTTCAGAAATAGTGAAGCGCTTACCCCCAAGTATCTTCTGAGACATAAATATCAGGTTCCAAACTGATAAAAGATGAATGTGTTGATAGATACTGTGCTCCCAATGTCAAGGGATATGAATGTGATATTCTCAAATATGGTGTAGATGTTAGGAAAATGTTGATAGTCTAATGTGTCAAGTAGAGTATTTTAGGGGCTAAAGTGAAGAGCAGTTGAGATGATTCAAGTCAAACATATATAAGAATGACTTTATGGTCAATATAATAGATTTACTTAGAAAGTATTGTAGACTTTTGTATAATTTATTTTCTAATTATTTCAAAGCAATTACCCAAGTGCAAAGTTGTCTATATGAAAAAAATTGTTTGAGCTCATTTTAGAATTTTCTCTGAGTTTATTGTATTCAAAAGGAAGTCATAATTTCTAAGAACGAATAGTGTACAAAATTTGGATCTTTTCTTTCTTCAGAACTGTGTAATGAGGTGACAGAGGGGAGATAACCCCACCCCTATCATTACAAACAAACCTACACACAACCAATAAACAAACACAAGAAAGAGCAGCAACCAAGCCAGAAGTAAGATACAACCTTATATCATAAATTTCAAAAAACGTGACCAAGAAGATAAAGAGAATTTCAGACCGACAGTGTGCTGTATTTAGTCAAGACATTGTATTCTGCGTCTGTTTTGATGAATTGTAGAATCTTGTACATTTTAATATCCTTAAATCTCAAGAGAGGAAAGCATTATTCCCTTCCTTTCTATTATACAGAGCATGTGGGATTAGTTTGAACGACTGATGTGAGGATAAGCATGAAGACAGATGTCAAAGAATCCACATGTCTCCACTGAAGACCTAAGCTCTAAGTCAGTCTCAGCTTTGGCGGTGATGATGACAGGCAGAGGAGAGAGGAGTGGGTTTTCTCCCTCAAGGGCAGAGTCATAGTCAGCTGAAGCAAATGTTAGAGGTTATCTAAATCATCAGAAAATATGACAGAGATCTGGTATTCCCACTAACAATGCCCAAGGTGCCAGTTGAGTTTTTAACTTTCCTTAATCCCTTATTTGTCCCATCCACTACAGAAGAGATTACAATGCTCAGGTATTAAATTACAACCCAGAGAAGACAAGCGCTATGCAAATTATAAATGTAATAAAGTTAATCTGAATTATATCAGAAAAGATAGAAAATCTGGACAAAGCTACCCAAGTTAGGTAAGACGAAATAAAGGATCACTGAAACAAGGTCAATCTGATATGGCTAAGGAGTGGGGCAGCGATAACAAAAGAGAATGCCATAACCATGAAGCCTTCAGCCTACGATAAAGTACAGCCTAAAGAGTTAGAAAACATTCTTGTGAGTGTTTTACACTAAGGTAAAACTTCAGTAGCAGGTATTTTCTGTAAAATGATAAGATGAGATGAGATGATTAAATAGTTAATACAATGACTGTTGTGTTCCTTTTTTAGGCAGCTTAGGTATATTCACTTATTATACTTTATCTTCACAGCATCCCTATAAGGTAGCTTTCAGTCCCATCTTACAGATTAGAAAACTGAGTCACAAAGAGCTTTAGCATGATACACAAACCCTTAAAGTGAGTACATGTTGGAGCTGGAATTTTAATGTAAGCAGTCTGGTCCCAAAGTACGTGCTTTTAGATGCTATGACATAATATCCATTAACACAAAATTACATGAAAAGGTATATTGCAGATGTAAGAAAACAAGTGATAAGTAAAAAGAAGTAAGGTATAAAATTAGAAGTACAAGAGTAGAAGCTAATAACCATGACGCCAAGGAGTAAAATATAAAGATTAAGATAAATATAACTAAAATAGTTTTAGTTCTCTCTTCCTGCAGTGCAAATCACCCTCAAAGGATTTAAAACAAGGATCATTTTATTGCTTACATTTCTGTAGGACAGTTGTTAAGGCAGGACTCACTGATTGTGAGCTCTCTGTGCTCTGCATGGCATCAGCTGTGAAAGTTCAAAGGGGAATGAAGGATCCAAAGTGGTGTAATTTACACGTGTTTGTTCTTGATGACTTCTTTGTGACCTCCCTCTTCACATGATTTCTCATAATTAAATAACTTGGGGATTAGATTTAAACAGAGTGAAAACAAATGTTTAAGGCTGAGGTCTAGTATTAAGTTCAACCACATTTTCTTCTAAAAAAATGTTTACATATTTTAATAGGAAATCAACATAGATAATTTAAATATTAATAAAAGAATGTCCAAACATTTAACAAATCTATAGAATATATCAGACAATCATCATAAAGAAATTAAAGTTTTGTACATTTACGTTTCATGGAATTATCAGTAAACCTGGGATTATTTCAATAATTTACACTTTCCTTACATTTTGACTAAGATTCTTTTAGTCCCTTTGCTTGACTTAGTTTTAATTAAATCGTTTATTATGTCATTACTCATTAGTTACAATCATATGAAAATCTTTGCATAGTTACATTATTAAATTATAAATTATTTCTTTAATATAGTCTAATATGCAATTACTTTTACCACCTCTCCCACACTACTAATACCTTAAAATTTTATTTTAATCTTTCCTGACATTTGTCTTACTGTTGTCACACACTTTAATTTTACATATATTTTAATCTCTGTAAGACATTTCTAGAATTGCTTCATAAAACAATATTTATATTTATATTTGTATCATCCTTTATATTGCCTTTCCTTCCTTCCTGCATTTTCAGTTTCAATCTGGGATTACTGTCCCTTGGAAAGAACTCATCAAAGTATTTTTAAACAACTCATGGTAATTCTAATTCAGACTGCTAACAGTGAAATAGTTCAGTTTAAGTTTTTCTCAACACAACTTTATTAATTTGCTCAAACTAGGCACAGATGTTAGACTGTATTGAAAAAGAGAAGAAACAGACATCATGTCTTGAATGAAGGAGTGGCAAAGTTGCATTGTAAATGAGTGTGCAGGATGGAAAGAATTGCATGGCCATCTTTGAAACAACTCAACAAATAGAAGTATTCTACAACTCTTATTTTTCAGACTCAGTGTTGATCATTTCATATGTATTCATTTATTTGATCCTCCCAATAACCTAATAGGTACTATTGTAATGTTTATTTCCATTTTGCACATGAAGGACTTGGAGAACGAAGCACTTTATTTAATGTCCAAAAAACACACAACTAGTAAATGATGGTGCCATATGTCAAAGTCCAGCCTCCTGGCATCAGTCTCCACTAGTAATCTGTCCCATTGCTGCCTCATTTTAGAAGGCATTCTTCCTGAAATTCAGAAAGAATGGAATCTGCACATTGAGAAGGAACACCAAGTCAGAAATGATTCGTCTATGCAATGGCTAGTGAGGTGAACCTTTGTAAGTTCATTTAGCTTAAAGGTAAAAAAAAGGAGAATTTTAGCCATCTGGGCAACAAAAGCAAACCACCCATAAGAAGAAACATGAGGTTGGCTTAAGAAGTCTTCAGATCAGTGTTCCTCCCATGCTAGAGGACCAGGGAGCAATGTCAACAGAATTCTAGGAAATAGAAAGTATAGTGTGTAAACAGCCAGCACAGGTGTTTTCCAATACATGGTGACAAACAAATGATCAGACATCAAGGTATACTGGGAGTGCCATGCCCATGAGTTTTTCTAGAGAAAAAAACAAAAAAACAAAAAAAGAAAAGAAACTCAGTAAGGAAAATCAGCCATATAAATACAAATAAAAATGAATCTCAGAAAATGAAGAACTTAGTTTTTGTGTTCAAATGAACATTAAAGATCTATATACCATCTATAGAAATAGAATAAATTTATTTATCAAGGCAAATATTAAGTAATAAGCATAAACTTTGGAGATTAAAAAATAAGTGGAAGTTAATAATATAAGAGAAAGTGTTGTGTGTTTTTGGTGCAGTGATCTCTCCAACCTAGTATGCCATCATAGGTTTTGACTGGCTTCTATTGCTATAAAAAGGGTTATTTATTTGGAAAAAATCACCTCCTGGGTATATCACAGAAAAGCAAAAGTGATGTGTGAAAGAGAAGAAATAAATATTTTTAAAATAATTTTTTAGATTCTATATTGAACTTTATTTACATTAAATCATACTTCTCACAATAGTACTGCAAGGCAAATATCAATAATTTCAGTAGGTATGTAATTATGTTTAATAAAATATTATGTTTTCCGAAGTGTTTTTGTTAATTTTAACAGACCATTTAACATCCAGAGACAGCTTATAATGTCTCCCAAAATTTTGCTATAACTAAAATCTATATGGTTTTATGTTTTACCTTTCAAACTTTACTTCATCTGCATAAGTTTTGTTAGCACACAGAAGGAAATCAGATCTGAGTGTGTGTGTGTACAGGCATATTTTTGCTTGGATAAGCAATTATTCACTTACTATGTATTCAATAGTTATTCTCTCCTCATGGATTGAAAAGTTAGCTTATGTTTTATAAGATTATTCTGATAGAGAGAAAGCTAGCTAGCTCTATACATAGTCAATCTAGCTAGCTAGGTGGGCAACAAAAGCAAACCACCCATAAGAAGAAACATGAGGTTGGCTTAAGAAATCTTCAGATCAGTGTAGATAGATCTATATATCTCCAGCCAGATAGATAGATAGATAGATAGATAGATAGATTAGATAGATAGATAGATAATTGATAGATAGATAGATAGATAGATAGATAGATAGATAGATAGATAGACAGACTCATTCTATTTTTCTCTTTTACTGAGCTCCATGTCTGTGGATCTGTGCTACTTCACTCTTAACTACTATATGGGTTTTTATTACTTTATTGCTCATACATTATTTTTTAATGTTCTTGGCTGTTCTTATACATGAATTTTTTTAGAAATTAACTTGAAATTGAATTTGCCAAATTTCGTCCCATATAATCTCATTGAGAGGTTGACCAAAAGATCATTTAATTTATAAATAAATTTGAAAAGTAATTATATTTCTACAATATTAAAACTGCTGTTTAGGATTATTTTATGGCTATAAGCAATCACTTATTTTTTGCTTCTTATTGTTTTGAATATTTTGTGATTAATTTTAGTCCCGTATATTTTGAAGTTCTTTTTGCTGTTTTAATCATAGTTTTTCCTAATACATCAATTTTTATTTTTTATTATTGCTCTATAGAAAAGGTATTACTTTTTTAAATGGCTTTTCAAAGCAGACAGCTTACTATAGTCTGATCAACATAAACGTATTCTTCAATTATTCTCATGGACTTAATGTCTAATTTGAAAATACTTTTCTACATTCTATAGAAAAACTTTAAAACAACTCTCCAAAAAATTGTTCTAAAATGAAAGGAAAACATGGACAATGGACAAAGAACCAAAGAAAATTTTTTAAATGATACATGAACAAAATTGGAATTTTAATAGAATGATAGAAATTATAAAAAGAAACCAGGCTGAGCATGGTGGCTCATACTTGTAATCTCAGCACTTTCGGAAGCTGAGGTGGGTGAATCACTTGAGGTCAGGAGTTCAAGGCCAGCCTAACCAACATGATAAAACCCCATCTCTACTAAAAAATAAAAAAATTAGCTGGGCATGGTGGTCTGAGCCTTTAGTCCTAGCTACTCAGGAAACTGAAGTGGGAGAATCACTTGAAGCTAGGAGGTGGATATTGCAGTGAGCTGAGATTCTGCCAATGTAGTCCAGCCTGGGCAACAGAATAAGACCCTGTCTCCAAAAATTAAATAAAAATAAAAATTAAAAAAGGCATCAAAGAGAAATTCTGAAGCTGAAAAGCATAATAAACAAATTGAAAAATTCATTAGTGGGGGTTCAACAGTAGATTCAGACAGGTAGAATAAGGAGTTAGCAAACTTAAAAACAGTTCATTTGAAATTAATGAGTGTGAGGAGAAAAAAGAGAAAAGAGTGAAGCAAAGTGAAAAGAGTCTAGTGAAATTATAAGACACCAACAAATGGACCAATATATAAATTATAGGAGTCTCAGAAGAAGATTAAGAGAACAAAACAGACTATTTGAAGGAACAAAGTAGAAAACGTCTGATACTGGAGAAACAGCATGAATATACAGTGTCAAGTAACTCAATGAAGTCTAAGTAGAATTAAAAGATTCAGTCATACAAACTGTCTCTTTTTGACCACAGGAAATAAAAGTATAAATTAACAGCAGTAGGAATATTGGAAAATACACAAATATGTAGAAATTAAACACAGTCTTCAACAACCAATAGGTCACATAAGAAATCATAAGAGAAATTTGAAAATATCTTTGGTTAAATGAAGATGTGAATACAGTATACCAACACATATGGCATGTAGCATTGAAATGCTTAGAGAAAAATTTATACCTATGCATTATATTATATTAAAAGAGAAGAAACATCTGAAATCAACAATCTAACTTTATACTTCTAGAAACTATTTAAAAAATTAAACCCAAAGCTAAGAGAGAGAAGGAAATATAGCATAGAAAATAAATGAGTAATGTAGAGAATAGAAAATAATAAAGAAAATCAATTAAAATAAGAATTGATTCTCTGAAAAAATCACCAAAATTGACAAACCCTGAGTAGAAAAACCCAGAGTACACAAATTACTGAATTCAGAAATTGAAGTGATGATATTACTACCACTTTTACAGAAATTAAAAAAAAAAGATTAAAAGATTAGCCCAGGAGAGGGCTATATTACTCTTTCTCTCTCTCGCTCTCTGTCTCTGTGTGTGTGTGTGTGTGTGTGTGTGTGTGTGTGTGTGTCTCTTTTATATATATATATATACATATAGTAATGCATATATTACTCTTTTGTATTACTATAAGGGTATATCAACAAATCGGATAGCCTAGATGAAAATAGACACATTCTTAAGTATATACAACCTAGATTGACTCATGAAGCAATAGAAAATCTGAATAGCCCTATAGTTATAAATATAGTAGTAAGATTAAATCAGTGCTCTAAAACTTACCAACAAAAATGCACATAACTAGATACCTTCACTAATGTATTCTACCAAACATTTAAATAAGAATTAATATCAATCCATCTTAAAATCCTTTAAAAAACTGAAGAAGAGAGAACATTTTCTAACTCATTCTGTGAGGCCATCATTGCCCTGATGCCAAAGTCAGAAAAGCACGCTACAAAAAACTATAGACCAATATCCCTTATGAGTATTGATCCAAAAACACTTAAAAAAGTAGCAAACAGAATTAAACAGTCCATTAAAGAAATTATATACCACAACCAAATGGGATTTATTCCTGGAATGTAAGAATGGCTTAGCTATACAAATTAATCAATGTATTACTTCATATAAGGAAAATAAAGGGACAAAATACAGATAATCATCTTGATTAATGAAGAAAGGCATTTGGCAAAATTCAACCCTCTCTCATGATAAGAAGCCCTAAAGGAAGAATAAAAGAAAACTGTTTCAACATAATAAAGACCAAATATGAACAGTGCACAGCTAACATCACAGCAAATGGTAAAAGACTACATGCTTTTCCTTTAAGACCAAAACAAGGCAAGGTGATGACTGTTTCAGTGATTTCAATTCAACATTGTACTAGAGGTCCCAGGAAAAAAATTCTAGAACAAAAGAAAATTCCAGAAAAGTGGCAGGATATGAGAGTAATATTCAAAAGTCAATCATTTCCCTATATACCAACCAAAAACAACTGAAATTTCATTCAAAAACAATTAGAATGGATAAGTTATAGTATTTGGTAGCACAATAGTGTGACTATAGTTAACAGTAATTTATAGTTAATATTCTTAAAGATATGCTTTAAGAGTCTATCTTAAAGCGACTAAAAGAGCGGAAATGAAATGTTCCAATGCTCTATTCCAATTACTCTGATTTGATCATGACACATTGTATGCCTGTGTGAAAACATCATATGTTCCCAATAAATATATACAACAATTATGTATCCATAATAATTAAAAATGAAAATTAAAAACTATGTTAATATGCAAAATATAAAATATTGGGTATAACTGCAACAAAATATGTACAGGATCTGTATGAGGGAAACTACAAAATTCTGATGAAAGAAATCTACGAAGATCTAAATAAATTGAGAAATTTTATTTTCATGGATAGTAACACTCAATATTGTTAAGATTTCAGTTCTTCCCAAGTTCGTCTACAGATTCAACACAATCTCAGTTAAAATCTCAGCCATTTATTTTGTGGCTATTGACAAACTGATTTCAAGATTTATATGGAAAGGGAAAATAGCCAGAATAGTCAACACTGTATTAAAGAGAAAAACAAAGTCAGAGACTGACACCATTCAACTTCAAAACTTACATAAAGCTGCAGTAAACAAGCCAACACGATATTGGCAAAAGAAAAGACCAATAGGTAATGGCTAGAGAGCCCCAAATAGACCCATGCAAATGTAATAAACTGATCTTTGATGCAACACCAAAAGTATCATCTATTAAAGAGAAAACTGATGTTAGACTTCATTAAAATTAAAAAATTCTGCTCTAAAAAAGACACTGTTAGATTTGTGAAAAATCATACTGGGAGAAAGTATTTTCAAAATACTATCTGATTAAGGACCTGTATTCAAAATGTACAAAAATCCATTTGAAACAAAAGAAAATAAATGACCCAATTAAAAAAATGAACAAAATATCTGAACAGACATCTTCCCCCCAAAAAACATACACGTGGTGAAGAAACATATGAAAAGATGTTCAACATCATAGGACATTAGATAATCTCAACATCAAACAATAAGATACTATTACATACCTATTGACTAAAATCCTCAAAACTGATAATGCAAAATGCTAATGCAGGTGTCATGCAACAAAGACACTCATGAATGCATGAGCAATGGCCAGTGGGAATGTAAAATGGTATAGTCAGTTTGAAATTCCTTTTAGCAATTTCTTACATAGCTAAACATGGTTTTACAATATGTTCCAACAACCATTTTCCAAGGTGTTTACCCAATTTAGTTGGAAACGTAACCAAACAAAAATCTACACATGATTTCTTAGAGCAAGTTAATTTGTAATAATAAAAAAATGAAAACAATCAAGATGTCCTTTAATAGGTGAATGAATAAACAGACTATAGTATATATATGCAATGGAATATTATTCAGTGATAGAAGAAATGAGTTATCGTAGAACAAAAAAAGACAAGGATAAACCTTAAATGTATATTCTTATGTAACAGAAGTCAGCCTGAAGAGGTTATGTACTATAGGATTCCTATTATATGTTTTTTTGGAAAAGGCAAAACTATAGAGACAGTGGAAAGATGAGTGGTTGTGGGTAGGGGAATGGTAGTTAAAAGAGAAAGGGGTGAATATGGGAAGCACAGGGAATTTTAAAAATGGTGCACCTATTATTCCTTTTCTTATCCAATTTGGTAAAATTGTTCCGTCTAATACTGTAACGGTAAAAATATGATGCTATGCACTTGTCAAAACCCATAGGACTTAACCTTAATGTAATATTGTACTTTAGTTAATAATGATTTATCAATATTGGTTTATTAATTGCAACAAACATAATACACTAATGTAACAAGTTAATATGGGGGAAATTGCTGAAGGGAGGGGAATATATGAGAAATCTTTTTCTGTAAATCTAAAATTGTTTGAAAAAATAAAGTTTATTTATTTAAATAAAAGGCACCAGTGATGATAGAGTGTAACTGAGTAAAAGACACATTAGTATTAACTTATTATGTATATTTTCACAAGAAACATTTTTTAGGCTTTGTCTTATTCGATAGACATAATGCCCCAAACTATGATTTTCTGCTTAAAAGTACTATTTCCCACAAACTTACAGTTGCAATTTTAGTATAATCTCTGCAATGTCATGTTAGCTTTTTAAAATTGTTTAGTGCTCTATTTGTCTCTGAGTATAGGAAATTAACTGTCTACTAAGAAGCAGAATGATATTCAGTGGAACAATGAATAATCTGCATTTAAAACAGGATAAAAGCCAGTATTTGCAAATATAAAATACTATTTTGAGATCCTTGTGGAGTTCATTTTTATGTATGATCAGAGGTTATTGTCAGGGTTCATTTTTTGCCATGTAGATACCTGCTTGTTCTACCATTTAATGAAAAGTATTCCCATGTCCCCATTGAATTACCCATAGAATTACCATGACACTTTGTCAAATATCATTTGACTATATGTATGAAAGTGTATTTCTGGTCTCTGTTTTGTTCCATTGATCTTATGTGTATCATTGTGCCAATATCACTCTATCTTGATTACTGAATATTTACAGCATATTTTGAGATCAGCTAGTGTAAGCGATCTAAACGTATACTTTCATTTCTAAATATTTTTTGACTTTGCTTCTTTGAGTTTTCCATATACATTTGATAATCAATTTACCAAATTTCTCAAAAAACCCTGTTGGATATTGAATGGAATTATATTGGATCGAAATGTCAGCTTGGCAGTAATTGACATCTTAATAATACGTCTTCCAATCAACGGACGAAATACATCTTATTTATTTAGATAGGTTTGCTTTCTCAGCAATGTTTGCAGTTATCTGTTAAGCATTTTATTTAAGTTATTTCTAAATGTTTCTTGATTTTTGATGCTACTAGAAACAGCATATTTGTTTTTTTCATTTATCATTACTTTTATAGAGAGATACAATTCATTTTTATATATGAAGCTTATATGCTATGACCATGACCTTGCGAAACTCACTTATTAGTTCTGGCAAATTTTTTTGTGTATTTCATAGGATTTTTTTGTGTACATAATTGTGATTATGTCACATATAAATAAAGACAATATAACTTATTTCTTACTAATCTGCATGCCTTTTTTCTTGCCTTATTTCATTCATCTGGATCTCCATTACAATGCTGAGTAGAAGTAGTAAATATGACACTCTTACATTATTCAATCTTTTAGGAGTGAAATGTTTGTGTTCATCATTTAAAGTGGTTTTAGCTATGGGCTTCATGGTAGAGACTCTATCAGTTTGAGGAAGGTATCTTCACAGTTTGTTAAAAGTTTTTTTTTTAATCATAAATGGACAGTGAATTTTGTCATATATTTTCTTTGCTTCTACAGAATGATAATATGAATTTTTTCCTTCATTTTCTTGAATTATATGTGTTGAATTATTCATATTGATTTCTTTGTAAATTATATGTATTGATTTCTCTTGTTTATTAAATGTTATATTCCAGGGAGAAGCCATATTTTAATATAATTTTTTAAGTGTTGTTGGATTCAATTAGCTGGTATTTTGTTAAATATTTTTGTGCCAGTGTTGAGAATTTTGTTTGGACTATTCCTTTCTTGTAATATTTTTCTCTACTTTTAGTATGCTGGTCCCTTAAAATGAATTATAAAGGTTTTCCTCCCCTATTTTCTAAAAATGTTTGTGTACAGTTAGTATAATTTCTTCACAAATCATTTCTAAAAATCATCAATAAAACTACCTGGGCTTTTTGTTTTTTACAGTAAGGATTTTGATAAAAATTATTTAATAGACCTATGGACTATTCAGATTTTCTTGGTTTCTTGAGGAAAGTTTCATTTTGGTTTTGTTTTGTTTTGTATTTTGAGGTGGAGATTTGCTCTTGCAGCCCCAGCTAGAGTGCAGTGGTGGTATCTAGGCTCACTGCAACGTCTTCCTCCCGGGTTCAAGTGATTCACATGTCTCAGTTTCCCAAATAGCTAGGATAACAGGCGCCTGCCACCAGGCCAGGTTAATTTTGATTTTTTTAGTAGAGATGGAGTTTCACCATGTTGGCTACACTGGTCTCAAACTCCTGACCTGAGGTGATCTGCCCACCTCGGCTTCCCAAAGTACTGGGATTACAAGTGTAATCCATTGGACCCACCCTTGAGGAAGCTTTTCTTTTCTTTTTCTTTTCTTCCTTTTTAAAAGTTTTTTTGATGGAGTTTCATTCTTGTTGCCCAGGCTGGAGTGCAATGGCGCTATCTCAGCTCACTGCAACCTCCATCTCCTGGGTTCAAGCAATTCTCCTGCCTCACCCTCCTGAGTAGTTGGGATTACAGACATGCACCACCATGACTGGCTATTTTTGTATTTTTAGTAGAGACAGGGTGTCTCCGTGTTGGTCAAGCTGGTCTCGAACTCCCAAGCTCAGGTGATCCGCCCCTGCTTGACCTCCCAAAGTGTTGGGATTACAGGTGTGAGCCATTGCGTCCAGCCATGGAAGTTTTTCTAAGTATGTTTTTCATGAAGTTTTGCGACTTCATTAATGTTGTCAAATTCACAGATACAAAGTTATGCATAATATTATGGTATTATCTTAATAGCTATAGGATCTGTGAGAATATTTTGATTTCTGGTATTAATAATTTATAATTTTATCTCTTCTTTATTAGTCTTGCTCAGAATTTATAAATTTTATTAGTAATCTAAAATATGTAACTTTGGTATTCATTTATTTTATTAATGGCTTATCCTTTTGCTTTTACTCCATTAATTTTTATTTGTATCATTATTCACTCCTTACTGTCAATTTTCATAATGTATTAAACTGAAAACTTAAATTATTAACGTTGATTTTATTTTATTTCTAAGCACTTAGAGTTATAAATTTCCTTGTAATTACAGCTTGGGCTGCATTCCACAGATTTTGATATCTTGTGATGTTGTTTACATTAAGATCAAAGTATTTTTCTAATTTTTCCAAGAGTATCTTTTGTTGACCAATTGGTCTTTTTTGACCTATTGCTTATTTAGATATTTTGTTTTGTAAGTAAGTTCCCATTATTTAGTGTTTTTCCAAATATCTATTTTTTATTGATTCTTAATTTAACACATTGTGGGCAGAAAATGGATTCTGTAAGATTAAAATCTTTTTTAAAATATTTTGTTATACTTTAAGTTCTGGTGTACATGTGCAAAACATGCAAGTTTGTTACATAGGTGTACATGTGCCATGTTGATTTGCTATACTCCATCAACCCATCATCTACATTACATATTTCTCCTAATGCTTTCCCTCCCTCAGCCCCCATTCCTCGACAGGCCCTGGTGTGTGATGTTTCCCTCCCTGTGTCCATGTGATCTCATTGTTCAAACTCCCACTTATAAGTAAGAACATGCAGTGTCTGGTTTTCTGTTCTTGTGTTACTTTGCTGAGAATGATGGTTTCCAGCTTTACCCATGTCCCTGCAAAGGACATAAACTCATCCTTTTTATGGCTGCATAGTATTCCATGGTGTATATTATCCAGTCTGTCTTTGATGGGCATTTGGGTTGGTTCCAAGTCTTTGCTATTGTGAACAGCATCACAATAAACATATATATGCATGTGTATTTATAGTAGAATGATTCATAATCCTTTGGATATATACCCAGTAATGGGATTGCTGGATCAAATGGTATTTCTAGTTCTAGATCCTTGAGGAATCACTATACTGTCTTCCACAATGGTTGAACTAATTTACACTCCCATTAACTGTGTAAAAGTGTTCCTATTTTTCCACATCCTCTTCAGCATCTGTTGTTTTCTGACTTTTAAATGATTGCCATTTTAACTGTTGTGAGATGGTATCTCAATGTGGTTTTTCTTTGCATTTCTCTAATGACCAGTGATGATGAGATTTTTTTTCATGTTTGTTGGCTGCATAAATGTCTTCTTTTGGGAAGTGTCTGTTCATATCCTTTGCCCACTTTTTAATGGGGTTGTTTGGTTTTTTTCTTGTAAATTTGTTTAAGTGTTTTGTAGATTCTGGAAATTAGCCCTTTGTCAGATGAATAGATTGCAAAAAATTTTTCCTGTTCTGCTTGCCTGCTCACTCCAACGATTGGTTCTTTTGCTGTGCAAAAGCTTTTTAGTTTAATTAGATCCCATTTGTCAATTTTGGTTTTTGTTGCCATTGCTTTTGTTGTTTTAGTCATGAAGTCTTTGCCCATGCCTATGTCCTGAATGGTATTGCCTAGGTTTTCTTCCAGGGATTTTATGGTTTCAGGTCTTACATTTAAGTCTTTAATCCATCTTGAGTTAATTTTTGTATAAGGTATACAGAAGGGATCCAGTTTCAGCTTTCTGCATATGGCTAGCCAGTTTTCCCAATACCGTTTATTAAATAGGGAATCCTTTCCCCATTGTTTTTGTCATATTTGTCAAAGTTTGTATGATTGTAGATGTGTAGTGTAAAATGGCATACTGCTCAAAGTAATTTATAGATTCAATGCTATCTTCATCAAGCTACCACTGACTTACCTCACAGAATTGGAAAAAACTACTTTAAATTTCGTGTGGAACCAAAAAAGAGCCCACATAGCCAAGACAATCCTAAGCAAAAAGAAGAAAGCTAGAGGCATCACGCTATCTGATTTCAAACTATACTAGAAGGCTACAGTAACAAAAACAGCCTGGTACTGGTACCAAAAGAGATATATAGACCAGTGGAACAGAACAGAGGTTCAAAAATTTCAATCTTTTTGAATTTATTGAGATTTATTTGATAGCACAGCATGTAGTCTATCTTGGTGAAATTCCATGTGCACATAAAAAACGTGTAAGTTCTGTCGCTGTTGAGTGCGGTGCACTAACTATATACATTAGGTCAATTAGGCTGATTTTGTTTAAGTCTTCTATGTAGTTACTTATTTTCTGTCTACTTATCCATTCGACGTTTTTCAGGTTTTTAAGCCACTTCCTTATTTTCTGCCTACTTTTTATATCAATTATATGTAGTAGAAAGATCTAACTATAGTTGCAGATTTATCTGTTGCTTTTCAACATTTTGTCCAGTTTTGCTTAATATATTTGCTTCATATGTTTTAAAATACTATTAGCAGGTGCACACACATTTATAATTGCTATGTATTTTTGATAATTTGAGACTTCTACCATTTATTATGAAATATTTTTTCTTATCTGTCAATATTGTTTGTCCTAAAATATATTCTGTTTGATATTTTCACAGCCCCTCATTGGCACAAGGTATCTTATGTCTTTATGTTTACTTTTAATATATCTCTCTGTTTTTACATTTAAAGTTACTTTTCTGTAGACAATATATAATTCAGTCTTACTCTTTTATTTAGTCTGATACTCCCTGTTGTTTATTTGGAACATTTCGATTGCTTAAATGTAATTATTGATATAGGCAGTTTTAAAATCTTATACCACATACAACAGTTAACTCAAATGGATTATAGATATGAGTTAAAAAATTTAAAAGAAAATTTATGAAAGAAAGCACAGAACCAAATTTTAGTGACCCTGAGTTTGGCAAAGATTTCTTAAAATAGGATATAAAGAGTAAACATGAGAGTGGAAAAAATCAACAGTTTGAGCTTTAGAATTCTTTAGTTCTTCAAAACACTCTTAAGAAACTATCAAGGAAGTAAACACATAACCTACAGAATGGGAGGAAATGTTTGCAAACAATACATCTGACAAAGGTTTAATACCCATAATCTATCAACTACTTAAACATGAGACAAAGGATATGAACAGACACCTCCCAAAAGCAGTCATACACACAGCCAACAAACAAATGAAAAAAATGCTCATCATCACTAATCATCAGAGAAATGCAAATCAAAACCACAGTGAGATACCATCTCACACCAGTCAGAATGGGTTTTGTTAAAAAGGCAAAAACAACAGATGTTGACCAGGCTGCGGAGAAAAGGAAACAGTTAAAACTTTTGGTTGGAATATATAGTAGTTTAGCTACTGTAGAAAGCAGTTTGGAGATTTCTGGAGAAACTAAGAGTTGAACTGCTATCTGACCCAGCAATACTGTTACTGGGTATATACTCAAAGGAAAACAAATTGCTCTGCCGTAAAAACACATGCATTCTTATGTTCATCACAGCACTATTCACAATAGCAAAGACATGGTATAAATCCAAATGTCTGTCAATGATGGATGAGATAAAAAAAATGTGACACATATACACCATGGAATACTATGCAGCCATAAAAATTGAAATAATATCCTTTGCAGCAACATAGATGCAGCTGGAGGCCATTATCCTAAGCCAACTAAAGCAAAAATAGAAAACCCAATACTGCATATTCTCATTTATAAGTGGGAGTTAGATATTGACTACACGTACACGTACAGATGGGAACAATAGACACTAGGGAATAAAAAAAGAGGGAGGGAGGGAGAGGGACAGGGTTGTAAAACTACCTACTGTGCTCAATACCTGGGTGACAGATTCATTTGTATTGTAAACCTCAGCATTGTGCAATATACCCATGTAACAAACCTGCTCATTTACCCCTAATTATAAAATGAAAAAGTTGTCAGTCTTACGGAAGTGAAAAGGCAAGCCACAGACTAGAAGAAAATATCTATAAAGCAAAATATCTGACAAAGGATTTCTACTTAGATTATACAAAGACTCTTAAATTTCAACATATCTAATAAAAAATGGATGAAAGCTCTGAACAAATGCTTCACGAAGTTGATATTAGAATTGTGCATAAGCAAATAAAAATATGCTTTCATTAGAAAAATACAAATTATAACTATAAGGAGGAATCACTATAAACCAATTTGAATGTCTAAAAATGTAAAAAGACCAATCAAACCAAGCTTTGTAGAAAATACGGAGCAACTGGAATTCTCTTACACTGCTGGTGGGAATACAAAATATAACTCTATTGAAAATAGTTTGACAATTTATTAAAGAGTTAAAGTTGTATCAACTATGTGGTTCAGTGATTATACTCCTAGATATTTACCCATGAAATAAAGAAAGCATATATTCATACAAAGACTTGCACATAAATATTCATCAGAGTTTTATTTATAGTAGCACAAACTAAAAACAAACCAGTTGTCCATCAATAGACAAATGGATAAACCTGTTGTGATGTACCCATTAATAGAATATTAGTAATTTTTTAAAAAGTGAGCTACCGAAGCATGTAAAAACATGCAATAGTACATATTATATGATCGCATTTTTGCAGTGTATTTTAGCTTACATAGGTTACTGCAGATATGAGTAATTCTAGCCAAGCACAGAATAACAAATCAACTGTGCCTGGAGTAAGTTACTGACCTTTAGAAACATGAACAACATATATTTTTTAAGTTACTATGTTTTAGAATGTTTGGTTGCCCAGCAATATCTAACTTTCACAGTTTCATGATGAAATATAGAACAAAATTTTGTCCCTGTAAAATTTTCCTAATTTACAAATGGACATGGGAAAAATTGTACCACTTGTACATGTCAACTAAGTCACACTTTCAGTAAGGATCAAAGAAAGTCATATGCAAATGCCCACTAAAATCTATAAGATTAAAAGATTATCTTTTTAGTACACAACCTTTAATGGAATACTTATCAATAGCATGGTTGGAATATATGGGTGTTTAGGTTCTGAAATTTGAGATTCACATTTTATTGACTTTACTTTGAATCTCTTTTATACAAATGATGCCAGTCATAAGATAAATAAAATAAACAGAATAATTATTCAAAGTAAATTTAAATTGTTCATGGAAACAAAACTATTGTGTTATATTCTATGTCAAAAATGCTAATAATAATATAATCATTTGGGGAGTATTATAATACTAAAAAATAGCAATTCAATAGTTAGAACTTTCCTAAGACTGAAGGGTAGGGTATGAAAACTATAAATATTATTGATGGATCTGAACAGTAGGACTTTTCATCAAATTTATTTTAAATGGGGCAAACACTTGCCTGGAAAAATATTTTTACAGTTTTATAAGCTTATATAAAATGACATTGTTCCTATTTCAAACACAAATTTAATTTTTCATTTAACCTATTTATTATCTTTATTTTAAAATCATAAATTTATACTTTATAATTTTGTATATTTATGGAATAAAAATATGTTATGATTTATGAATACAATGTGGAATAAGTAAACCATACTAGTTAACATACTTATCACCTCAAATACTTAACATTGTTACAGGGAGAACATTTGAAGTTTGCTCTCACCAATTTTGTAATAATATAGTAACAATATGGATAATAATATGTACAATTACCTATTAATATTGTATATATTATTACCTATATTCACCACACTGTGAAATGTATCTTTAAAAATCCTTTCTGTCTGAGATTTTGTACCATTTGATCATCATCTCTCCATTCTCCTCACTCCTCAGTCCCTGTAACCAGGAATCTTATTCTCTGCTTCTGTGAGTTTGATTGTTTTAAATTCCACATACAAGTAAGCACATAGAGTACTTGTCTTTCTGTTGTTGGATTACTTCACTTAGCATAGTGTCCTTTAGGTTAATCGACATCACCTCAAATGACAGAATTCCTGTCTCTTCTAAGGATGAGTAATATTTCATTGTGTTTATATACAGCATTTTCTTTATCCATTCATTTGCTGATGAACACCAAAGTTGATTCTATATCTTGGCTATTGTGATTAGCGCTGTAATGAACATCTGATTGCAGACATCTTTACAAACGAATATAAAATATTTTGGGTAAATAATATAATAGGAATATTGGATCATATGGTAATTCTATTTTTAGTTTTTTTTGAGAAATTTTCATACAGCTTTCTATAATGACTGTACTAATTTGCGGTTCCAACAACAGTGTACAAGGAAGGGTTCCCTTTTCTTTACATCCTCACCCAAACTTATCTTTTATCTTTTTCATAACAGTCATTTTGACATTTCTGAGATTATATCTCATTGTGGTTTTAATTTAAATTTCTCTAATGATTAGCAATGTTGGGCATTTTTCATTAGGTCTCTTTGCCATTTGTAGGTCTTCTTTTGAAAAATATCTATTGAGGTTCCTTGTTCTTTTTAAAAAAATTTGTTTTATTTTGTTTTGTTTTATTCTCATTGAGTTGTTTGAGCTCTTTATGTACTTTGGGTATGAATCCATTATCGATACATGGCTTGAAAATATTTTCTCCCAACCTGCAGGTTGTCTCTGCCTATTGTTAATTATTTACTTTGCTGAAGATTTTTAGTTTTATGTAATCCCATTTGTCCACTATTTCTTTAGTAGCTTCCACTTTCAAAGTCAAATATATATATATATATATAAAACATTATTGCCCAGATGATTTTTTCAACATTGCATGGGTTTTCACCTATGTTTTACTCCAGTAGTTTTACAATTTCTAGTGTTAAAATTAAATTTTAAATCTATTTTGAGTTGATTTTAGTGTATGATATAAGGGTTCAGTTTTATTCTTCTATATGTGGATATTTAATTTTCCCAATACAATTTATTAAAGAGACTATCCTTTTCTCATTGCAAATTCTTGGCACTTTTATTGAAAATTAATTGATATTCATGTGTGTATTCACTTCTGTGCTCTGTATTTTCCTTTATTAGTCAATGTGTCTATTCTTAACAGTACCATGCTCTTTTAATTTCTATAGCTTTGTGGTATAGATTGAAATCAGGTGTATGATACCTGAAGCTCTGTTATTTTTTATCATGATTGCCTTGGCATTTGTTTTTGTGGTTCCATATAAATACTAATATTATTTTTCTATTTTTATGAAAAGTGATTTTGGAATCTTGGCAGAGATTTTTTAAATCTGTAGATTGCTCTGGGAATTATGAATGCTTCAATAATATTAACTCTTTCAATCCATGGAAAGGGATATCTTTTCATTTCTGTGAATTCTTTAATCTCTTTCATCAACATTTTATAACTTAATGAACAGGTCTTTTACCTCCTTAGTTGAATTTATTCCTACGTATATTATTCTTTGGTAGCTATTGTAAATAAAATTATTCTCTTGATTTCTTTTTTGGGTAGTTTGTTGTTAGTACACTGAAACGCTACAAATTTTGTGTGTTAATTTGGTTTCTTGTAATTTTGCTGTACTCATTTGTTCTCATAGTTTTTTGGTAGGGTCTGTAGGATTTTCTATATCTAAGATCATGTCATTAGCAAACAATGGACAATTTAACTTTTTTCTTTCCTATTTGTATGACTTTTATTTTTTTCTCTGGACTAATTGCTCTGGCAAGGACTTTCAATACTATGTTGAATAGAAGCAGCAAGAACATACATCCTCATCTTGTTCCAGGTATTAGAAGAAAGGCTTTTGAATTTTCACCAATGAGTATAATGTTAGCTGTGGGCTTCTTATAAATAGGTTTGGTTATGTTGAAGTATATTACTTCTATGCCTAATTTAGTTAGAGTTTTTATTATGAAAGGATGCTATATTTGTCAGATTTTCTATGTCTTCATTATTTAGTTTTGGCAGGTTGTATATGTCTAGAAATTCATTTATTTCTTCTAGGTTATCCAATGGGATGATGTAATTGTTCATAGTAGTTTCTTATGATCCTTTGTGTTTCTGTATTATTAGTATGAATGCCTCCTCTTTCATTTCTGACATGTGAGTCTTGTTTTTTATCCTTAGTGTAGCTAAAGGTTTCTCACTTTTTGTTTATCTTTTCAAAACACAACTTTTAGTTTTGTTGAGCTTTGCATTGTTTTTCTAGTCTCTATTGAACTTCTTTCTGCTCTGATTTTTGTTATTTTCTTCCTTCTGCAGACTTGGGACTTGAGTTTTGTTTTTTTCTTTTCTCTCTTTTTCTTATTCTATGAGGTGTAATATTAGGTTGAGGTTTTTTCTCTTTTAAAATGTGGGCATTTATCGTTATAACCTTTCCTTTTAGATCTGATTTTGATGTATCCCTTACATTTTGGTGTACAATATTTTCATTTTTATTTGTATCAAGATACTTTTCAGTTTCTCTTTTAATTTATTTATTGATCCATTTGTTGTTCAGAAAATTCCCTTTGTTACTGTTTCTAATTTTATATCTTTGTGCTTAAAAAGTATATTTTGTGCTTAAAAAGAATATTTGTTGCTGTTTCTAATTTTATATTTTTGTGCTTAAAAAGAATATTTGATATCATTTTAATATTCTTGAATTGGGTGAAGCTTGTTTTGTGCCCTACCATGTAATTTATCCTGGAGAATGTTCTATGTTTGCTTGAGAAGAATGTGCATTCTGTTATTGCTGCAAAAAATAGTCAGTATATATGTCTGTTTGATCCACTTGGTCTAAAATGTTATTTAAGTTCAATGTCTCTATATTAATGTTTCCCTGTTGAAAGTGGGCTATTGAAATATTTTACTATTATTTAATTGCAATCTGTCTCTTTAAATCTTTTAATATTTGTTTCATATATTCTGAGGTTGGGTGCATATATGTTTACAATTGTTGTGTCTGTTTGATGAATAGATCCTTTATCATTATGTAATGTCTTCCTATGTCTCTTTTTATGTTTTTGGCCCAGGATTTTTTTTTACTTAAATTCATATGGATGCCCAAGCTTTCTTTTGGTTTCTATTTTCTTGGAATATCTTTTTTCATACCTTCACTGTATTCGTCTGTTCTCAAATTGCTGATAAAGACATACCAGAGACTGGGTAATTGATAACAAAAGAGTTTTAATGGACTCACAGCTTCACATAGCCAGAGAGGCCTCACAGTCATGATGGAAGGCAAAGGAGAAGCAAAGGCATGTATTACATGGTGGCAAGCAAGAGAGCACGTGCAGGGGAACTCTCCTTTATAGAACTATCAAATCTCATGAGACTTACTATCACAAGAACAGCGTGAGAAAGACTCTCACCCCATGATTCAATTACCTCCACTGGGTGCTTCCCACAACACATGGGAATTATGGGAGCTACATTTCAAGATGGAATTTGGGTGGAGACATAGCCAAACCATATCATTCACCATCGGTCTATGTGTGACCTCAAAAGGGAGGTTAGTCTCTTATAGGCAGCATTTCATTGGGCCTTGTTTCCTTTATTTATTTCAATCCAGTCACTCTATGTCTTTTTATTAAGGAATTTAATTTTTTTATACTCAAGGTAATTGTTGATAGATAGAGACTTAAAATTGCCATTTGATCATTGTTTTCTGGTTGTTTTGTAAATACTTTGTTTCTTTTTTCCTCTATGGTTATCTTCCTTTATAGTTTGATGGTTTTCTGTAGTAATAGGCATAGAGTGCTTTGTTGTTATTTTGTGCTTCTAATAAAGATTGTTGCTTTGCAGTTATCATGACATACAGAATGTCTTATAGGTATAGCAGTCTGTTTCAAGCTGAAAAAACTTAAATTTGATTGCATTCCACAACTTTACACTTTTACTCTCCTTTCCCCTGAATTTTATGTTTTTGATGTTAGAATTTCCATCATTTTGTGATGTGTATCCCTGACTATTTATTTTAGCTATTATCATTATTAATAGTTTTGTCTTTTAATCTTCTTCCTAAGGATATAATTGCCCTCCATAACATCCTTACAGTCCTACGTTGTTCCAAATATGGTTGAACTTCCCATCTTGCTCCTGAAGGCAACCAGCTCATTCTTGCAGGTAGGAAACAAACTTGGCTGGTATCTGCAATTGAATGCCACAGCTGGCAGGACCAGAAGTACCACCAAGATCTGCATACTGGTCGCTATATGACCTTTGCCTTCTTTTTTTTGTTTGTTTGTTTATACCTTATCATTGGTGGTCTATTCCACCTGTTTCCCCTGATGTTCCCCATGAGGTGAGAATGAAGTGGGCTTTCTGGGAAGCATCTTCAAGTGCTAGAGAAGCTAGATGACTGCCTCCAGTTCTTTTTTCCCCTTTCAAAAAAGAACTGGAGGAATGGAGGAAAATTCTCTCTGTCTGATGTTTTGCCAAATTGGAGGGGCAGCACTGTTGGAATGAGACTTTTCTTCTTACCTTTTTAATTCAGAATTTCTACAGTTCTGCAGACCCCATGGGTGTCTCAGGCTTCTTTCCAAGTATTGGATTTTCAAAAATATGGTCTGGTCTGTGCTAGTTGAAGTTTCTGTGATAGGGAGTGGCGCCTGAGATTTCCTGTTTTGCCTTTGTGGTGATGTCACCTCTTTATTTTTTTTTTTTCTGAGACAAGTTAATATAAGCTTCACTCACTATTTTCTATATAAATAACACCATATGAAAATGAAGTCTTTATGCTTTTGTTTAAAGATAAAGGGTTTATGCATCCTGGTTCTAAATTAAGTTTAGAAGGATACTTGGCATTTGCATAGCCTGTAACTGTTAAAAAATGCTTTAACCCACTAAAAGTTATTATTTGTTATAATGTAATGACAATATAAGAACCTATTGACAGGAAAAATAAATGAGGTCAGGCCAATTTACTTTCCCAATGCCACATTGCAAGTAGAATTTACTGAAGAAAGTAATTTAAACACACGTATATTGATTATTCCAGAATTTTTCTTTGCCAGGAAGCTGTATCCAGTCTTCCTATACTCATTTTGATCTATTGATTAGCAGAAATTATTAAGTTTATAACACAAACATTAATCTTTTCTGTGCTAAGTGGAAGTAGAGGATGGAATTGAGGTCCCTGACATCAAAAAGATCCATGTCTTATGGGGATAGAGGGTGCAACATGAGAAATCACATAGTGATGTCATAGGGAAATCACATAGTGATGTTGTATATGTTATACATAGCCAGGAGAGGACTGGCTGGATAGTTTGCAAAAAAATTCTGCCTATAAAACTCAAGAGAAAGTGTGTCTTTACCATTTCCTCTCTCTCTCTTCCATCAGCCAAATAGATGTGAGTCTCTAAAATAAATTTGGCAGTTATATATTGACAGTGAAAGAGTCTCTACCATGCTCACTGACTTGCATTTGACTGATTTGACCCAGGAATATATATATTTTGCTAAACTACTGATACTTTGGAGTGATTAATTGTAGCTGCTCATATGCCCTGACTAATTCTTAAATATACTCTTGACACTCAAAAAAACATATTTACTAAGCACCTACTGGGAGACAGGCACTGTGCTAAGAACCTGAGGGTACAAGGCAGAGCAAGATAGACAAGATTCTTCATTTTCAAAGCATATATTGTAGTGTGGGAGACACACAAGAAACATGTATTTAAATAATGATACTAGTTATTAATGATGTCTTGAACCATGCGATAAGCCAGATTATATGACTCAGAGTAAGTCAGTTACATGATTTAGGGATCTTTCATATGGAGTGGTCAGGGCATGTCTGTAGAAGGAGGTAACAAGTAAACAGTAACTTAAAGGACAGAAATAACTAGTAAGGCAAAAGCATCTAGACAGGAGGGCTCCTAGCACAGGGAACAGTGGAAAAAAAGATGCTGCATCTGGAAGAACTTAATACATTTTAGAAATCAAGAGAGATCTGTATGACTTAAGCATAGGAAGGGAGAGAGACAGACAAGTTTAGATCGGAGATGTAGGCAGTGGCTTGCTCATGTAGAATTTGGGGTGAGGGAGCATTTATTTATTTTTATGTTTATCCTAAATGCAATAGAAATACATGGAAAAAGGACAGGCACGGTGGCTCACGCCTGTAATCCCAGTATTTTGGGAGGCCAAGGCAGGAGGATCGCTTAAGACCAGGAGTTCAAGACCAGCCTGGGAAAAATGAAAAATCTCTATCAAAATATGAAAAATTAGCTGGGCTTGGTGGCATATGCCTGTAGTCCCAGCTACTCAGGAGGCTGAGATGGGAGGATGGCTTGAGCCCAGGAGGTGGAGGTTGCAGTGAGCCATTGCTCCCCAGCCTGAGCAACATAGCCAGACCCCATCAGAAAGACAGAGAGAGAGAGAGAGAGAGAGAGAGAGAGAGAGAGAGGGAGAAAGAAGGGAAGGGAAGGGGAGGGGAGGGGAGGGGAGGGAAGGGAAGGGAAGGAGGGAGGGAGGGAGGAAGGAAGGAAGGGAGGAGGGCGGGAGGGAGGGCGGGAGGAAGGAAGGAAGGAGGGAGGAAGGAGGGAGGG
>CAUYLG010050809.1:0-114769 GCA_963573385.1 Cacajao melanocephalus | reverse complement strand
CTCATCCTTTTCCCTTCCTCCTTCTTCCTCCTGCCCTTTCCCCTTCCCTTCTTTTCCCTTCCCTTCCCTTCTTCTTGTCCTGTCCCTTCCCTTCCCTCCTTCCTCCTCTCTCTCTTTCTCCCTCCCTCAGTGTCTTCCAACCCTCCCTTCCTTCCTTCCTCTTTTTTTTAGTCAGTCAAACTTAGAGGAATTTCTTTTCTTTTCTTTTTCTTTCTTTCTTTCTTTTTTCCTTCTGACTGCCCTTCCTCCCTCCCTTCTTTCCCTTCTCTTTCTCTTCCTCCTTCTTTCCTCTTTCTTTTCTTTTCTTTCTTTCTTTCTTTCTCTCTTTCTTTCTTTCTCTCTTTCTTTTGTTCTTCTACCTTCCCTTCCTCCCTCCTTTCTTTCTCTCCTCACTTGGTTTCTTTCTTTTTTCTCTCTTTCTTCCATCTTCTTTCTGCCTTTCTTTCAAGTTTCAGTTATTATTAAGAGTTAGAATTTCCTTCCTTCCTTCCTTCCTTCCTTCCTTCCTTCCACCTTCTTCTGAACCTTTTACTTTGGCAAAGTGTGATTTTGCATATTTGATGTAAACTCGAAACCATTTCAATTCCATAAGACCATTTTCTATGCCAGGTCTCTTGGTCTCTAATGTGATTACTTAGTGGAGGTAGAGACCAAGATGATGAAAAAGGGAGGGAGCAATGAAGACAGGAGAGGGCAGGTAAGAGAATCAAGAAAATGAAAGAGAAAGTAGAAAGGAAAAAAAGAGAGAAAAGAAAGAAGAGCAATAAAGGGCAAGGAAAAGGGAATGGTGGATTAAGTATTCTGCTTTGAGAACAAATGAATGAGAAAATAAATCTGGTCTTTAATTAAGGTTTTATTTTCTGCAATTGGCTGCTACTTTATGTTCAGAGTCTGATATTTTGTAAAAGCAGACTTCTTTGTGGTGGAAAATAGATGTCTCAATCAATTATATGGTCAAAGCTAGGATTATGTTGAGAATATGTGTGTTAAACAGAAGCAGGAATGGATTCTGATTTGTGGACCTAAAACATATCATTTGGGGGATCCTCTTTAAGAAAAATAATTTAAAATTGCTAATTCAAAATTAGATCTAAAAATGAATATTTACAGTGCAAAATAGCAATGTACACAAACTTTAAAACCTAATACCACAAACATCACAAACTCCAGAAAATAACATATGTATATTAATTAACTGCCTGACACACTCTATAAGAACTTTTAATCTACCTTTTTGACTATGCACATTTAACTGCATCTTCATGTGATAACAATTTTGTATAGAGAGAACAGAAAGATGTCTCAGGTTCTATCATGGTTAATTGAAATTTTTTTCCAAAAAAATTTACCATTTACAGTTTAGGAAAGTTTCTTTCTGCCTTTATGAATTGTCATTGGTGATGCCACATAAATATTTCAGAGTTAAAGTACAGTATACATATAGTGAAATGCACAGATATTATGTGTGTAGTTATATGAGTGTTAAGAACTGCATGAACTGGTGTAACCTCTGTCTCTGTCAAGATATAAAATGTTTCCAACACTCTACAAATATCTTCTGTGTTTTCTTCCCAGTCAACCTCAAGACATTCCCCCAGAAAAGTCAACCAGCATTTTGATATTTGTTTCACCATAGATTTTTTTTGCTTGTTTTAGAACTTCTTGTAAATGAATTATACATGTTCTTATGTGTCTGGACTCTTCCTCAGCAGAATACTTCTGAGGTTTATCCATGTTATCGCATGTATTAATAATTCATTTCTTTTTATTGTTGTCTATTATCCCATTGCATAGATATACCATCATTTGTTTATCCATTTTCTTGCTGATGACTATTTGGGCTGTATCTAGTTTTTAGTATTGTTGTAGTTACTTTGTATGGCTGCATAACAGTGATTTAAAATAACATTTATGTTGCTCATGAATGTGCAACTGGGGCAGGGTTCAGTGGGGATGGCTTATCTCTACACCACTCAGCATTGGCTGGAATGTCTCCAAGTCTTGGACCTGCAGTCTTCTGAAGGCTCACACATTCATATGTCTGTTGGTTGATGCTTTCAGTTAGCTGAGACTTTGGCTGGAGTTGTTGGCCAGCCAATTCAAACAACCTCTTCATGTGGCTTTGGTTCCCCATAACACAGTGGCTGGGTTTTAAGTACCAATGTCCCAGGAAAAGAAAGAGAGCCAAGCACAAGCCATTCTGCCTCTGTGACCTATCCTCAGAAGTCACAGCAGCACTTCCCGCATTTCCAGAGTATTTTCGTAGCTGCTGTGTTCAGAGTCCCGCCCAGGATCAAGGAGAGGAGAAATAGACCTTACTTCTTAATGGGAATGGCAGTTTATAGAAGTGTGGCTATTTAAGGAATACATAATCTATCCCAGCTACGATGAGCAAAGATGCCCTCCCTGAACATTTCTGCACAAGTTTCTGACAGTTACAAAACTGGCCTAGATTTTCTTTAATATAATTACTTGTTTGCAAGGTGTGATAGTTTATGTTATGTGTCAATTTGACAACACCACAGGATGCCTGGATTAAATGTTGCTTGTGGTGTGTCTATAGGATTGTTTCCAAACGAGTTTAACATTTGAATCAGTGGACTCAATTAAGTAGAATGCCCTCGTCTGTGTGGCTGAGCGTCACTCAATCCTTGAGGACCTGAAGAGAGCAAAAGGCAGAGGAAGGAGTAATCTACCTCTTAATTTCCTGCCTCACTGCTTGAGCAGGAACATCTTATCTCATGTTCTCCAGCTTGTGGTCTGGGATTTACACCATCAGCTCCTCTGGTCCTCAGGTCTTCAAACTCAGACTGAATTGCATCACTGGCTTCCATGGGTCTCCAGCTTGCACTTTGGTAGATAGTGGGACTTAACCACCATAATCATGAAACTACCTTTGCAAACATTATGACAGTGAGAGAAATCTAGCATGGCTGGCTCTGTCTTGCTTCTAGCCTCACAGGCTGACTGTCCTTACTCATTCCTGGGAGTAGGCCAGGCTAACCATGGGAGGAATTTGGTTTATAGTTTAAAGCAAGGATGATAAGAGCCCTTCCCAAAACCAAACTGCCTTTGTAAGACTAATGAAAGTACACAAGGTTAGGATGATGAGAGGCACCTTAATTCTGCTAAGATATAGGCACAGTTAAACAATTACCAGCCATTGTTCCAGAGGTTACAAGATTTGTGACTTCTCCAATTGTTCATATAGATAATATCACTATTGTACAACCTAAGATTGGTCTTTTGAGATGTTTTTCAATTTTTTGCATTCTGGTAATTGACTGACCTCACCAGGGCACATGCTAGTGGCCCCCTACTCAGAGGCAGACTTAGTGCACGAGGACCATTTTCTATACACTGTGACTACATCCCCAACCAATCAGTAGCACCCATTTCCTAATCCCCCTGCCCACCAAACTATCCTTGAAAAACCTAAACCTCTGAGCCTTCAGGGAGCCTGATTTGAGTGGTAACTCTAACTTTCCCATGTGGCCAGCCTTGTGTTAACTAAGCTGTTTCTTTACTGCAATACCATGTTCTTAGTGAACCTGTTTTGTCTGTACAGCAGGTGGAAGACCTGTCAGTATACTACAATCAAATGAACCAGTTTCTTGTAACAAATATCTCTCTCTGGTGCATCCCTTCCACCTGATACACATATATACAGATACGTGTGTGTGTTTGTGTGTGTGCGCATGCACTTCTCCTACTGGTTCTGATTAATCCAGGAAGTAATTGATTTCTCTGTGTGCAATCTATCTCCCACTGCTGTTGCTGCTCCCACTCTCCATGTCACCCTTCTCACCCTGCTGGGGCTGCAGCCCCTCACAGCTGGCAATCCTCCTGTGTGGACACCTCTTATGCTCTCCCAGCCTCTGGTTCTCTGTGCCTGGTCCCACTCCCACATGGATGTTCTTCTACCCTATTTGTTCTGTGACACCCTTCCTGGGCCACTTCTCCTCTGGGATACCCTCTTTTTCCTGATTGATCTCTGACACTCTACACGGGACTACACCAAGTTAGACAATGGTCTTTACTGATTGCCATTAACATATCTTACTTTTGTGAATGAAACATGTTTGACTATATGAACAAATTTCTAGATTTCTCTCAGGGCCCTGAAAGGTTCTGTGCAAGTGAATGACCCTTTCACTATTGAGTTATCTGCAGTCTTATTTATACTTCTTCCTGCCATAAACACTGTTAAGGAAGAAATGGTTGTGGCTTATACCTTCTGCTTCTCACATTACTTCTATGACTCATTCATTTTGTGGTGCTTGATTCTGCATGTACTTATGCCATTTATATATACAGTTGTCTATCAGTATCCATGGGGCATTGGTTCCAGGACCTTCCTTGGATACCAGAATCCACAGATGCTTAAGTCCTGTGATATAAAATGGTGTAGTGTTTGCATATAACCTATGCACATCCTCCCATATGCATTAAATTGTTTCTGGATTACTTACAATACCTAATACAACATAAATGCTATGTAAATAGTTGTTATATTTTATCATTTAGGGAATAGTGACCAAAAAAAAATGTCCATACCTGTTCAGCACAGACACAATTTCTTCCCAAATGTTTTCTATCTATGATTGATTGTGTCTACAGCTGTGGAACCCGTGAATATGAGGGGCTGACTGTGTTTGGCTCTGCCTCTGAATATCCTGCATTCTTGGATAGAAAACAACCCTGTTTTTAAAGTTTTTCCATTTTATCACTACAATATTTTACTTGACTTTTAACCACATTATAAATTAGTCCAACATTTATTAAATACAAGGGCATTTCTACTCCTGTGCTGAGGCTATGGGGAATCACAAAGAAATAGATGGTCTGGGCTTTGAGTCACCTGCAGTCTTGTTAGAAAGTCAAGAATAATATTAACAGAAGCCTCTAAGGAAATAAGTCAATAGTCCAGAGGAAATATATTACCACACACATATACATCAGGGTTCTGACAGTGTCCTGAAAAAGGGATTTAACTGAAGAGAATTTTATAGAGAATTTCACATAGAGGTCCTCCCCGCTACCCCAGAGATATACACAGACTTAGGGAAACTAACGTAAAATATTTGGCTACTTGAATCTGGCTTCACGTGAAGTCAACACCAACTCCAAGCCTGAGGGGCACAAAAAGGAGGCAGTGTGACCAGAGCCTGGTGGCTGCATTGTGGACAAGGGATGCCTAGCTGGAAGTGCAGTCTTAGTTGGGGGTGCAGTCCCTGCAGGGACTGCATCAAAGTTGAAAGAAATTCAGGGAAGAAATATCCTGTCGCCATTCTCTACTCGTTGTCAGATATCGCAGAAGCCAGAAGGCAAGGAAGCCTGGGTATGCGGTCCTTGTGGTCAACCACCTCCACTCCTGCTCATAACAGTGCAGAAAACTTACAGCATGGCTGTTGGGGGTGGGTGGAGAAGAATCAGCATTTTATGTTTCCTAATTTCTTTTTACCCTGTGTATTAGTATTATATTGCTGCAGTAACAAATTATCACACATGTTGTGGCTTAGAACAACATAAATTTATTACCTTATAGTTCTTGAGGTCAGAAGTCTAAAACTGGTTTCACATGACTAAAGTCATAGCAGGGCTCTGTTCCTTCTGGAGGCCCTAGGGGAAATCTGCTTCTATGCCGTTTTCAGCTTCTAGATGCTGCCTTTGCTCCTTGGTTCATGGCCCTGTTCCTCCGTCTTCAAAGCCGGCAACAACAGGCTGAGTCCTCACACTGCCATATCTCTGGTTCTCCCTCTTTCATCTCCCTCTTCCACTTATGAAAACCCTTGGGATTACATTGGGTCCACTTCAGTAATCTCACTACCTCAAGGTCATTGGATTAACGACCTTAGTTCCATCTGCAGCCTTCAGTCCTCCTGTGCCATGCTACCTCATATAGTTAACAGGTTCTGGAGATCCGGTGTGGACACATCTGGGGGGAATTGTTATTCTCCCTGCCACACACAATTAGTTCAAAGAAATTTCCTAGGAATATTGTAACTCTGCTTTTGCCTCAGAGTCTTGCAGTTGGTAATGATCAAGGGCCCATCTAACTACACTTTGAGGACTGTCACGTACCTCCTCTCCTGGTGTTTGTTATTAAATGAAGCATAAAGCCATCACTAGTGGGGAGAGGAGAGTCATAGATCTGCAGGAATTCCATTTGAACACAGCTTTGAGTTAGAGAATTTATCAGCTGTTCCTTCAGCTGGCATTCTGTGATGTTTCAGGTTCTGGCCTTAGGAAAAGATCACATGATAAGGCAGTTCTCTTCAACAGGCATTCAGTCAAGTCTCTGAGGGAAGACCAGCCTAACTAATGGGTTATGTGTCTTTCCAGCCTGTGGAAAGGAAATCTGCCTTAACCACTTCATATTTGTGCTTTCAGGGACTTAAAACTTCTTTACAAGTTTCAGATTCATTTGAAGACTAAAGAAAATGCCCATTTTTCCCTGAGAGAGACTGGACAGGCTGGCGGTGGCCTTTCTCTATGTTCCTAACTGACTATCCCTAAGCTGTCCAGCCTCCGTTAGGGCAACTGACGGCTTCAGATTGAAGCTCAACTAACCGGTTCATGCGTAACATCACACTGTGTATGTTAAAGTCTTCAAAACTTTATGACAGGCACCATAAAAATCAGCAGTGAAACTTTTAAAGCCCACTAAGGAAAACTGCATGGTTGACTTTTTTTGTTGATCAAGAAAAAGAATCTGTGGTCTGTGAAGTTGAATTTTTCTGGCTAGTATAGGTCTACCATACTATAAATATAATATAGATTAAATAGAAACTGATTAGTGTTTGCTGAATTATAGTATTAGGCAGTATAATCTTTTCTTCAGGTATAGCTTAAATGGAGGAATTATCCTGAGCCTTTGATTAGATGGGTGTTGGGAATTTTAGGAGGACTCTATAAAGACTATCCTTTGAACAAATTGAGATTTAAGATAGAAGAGGAAGGCAAATGAAAGACTAACGAGTATAGCAAGTGTAACTCCTTAAGTCATGTGATAGATGAAATAGCAGTTAGAGCCTGGACTATAGGACCACACGGACTACATTTGAATCCCAGGCATGCTGCTTCCTGGCTGTGTCATCTTAGAGAAAATTACTTACACTCTCTGTGTCTCATGTCCTTAAATGTAAAATGAGGGTGACAGGTACATCTACAACTGATCACTGTAAGGATTAAATACATTTATATGTAAAGCACTTGAAGTTCCAAGAGGAGAAAAAAATCCCTGGCATGTAGTAAGCAGTATGTATTAGCTATTTTTGTTATTATTCTTATTTCAAAGGGTAGATTGGAGGATATGGTTCTCTTGGTAGGAAAGTAAGTCTACTATTACTGAATCCCAGAATTAATGAGATTAACCATCCTCTATCTCCCAATGGAATCAGGCAGGCCTGGACCAGGCTGGCCCTGACAGGTGAATCTTACAGCAGAGAGGCTGGGAAATTCCTCCCACTGCAGAAAGCTTGCTCTCAAGTGAACAAAAGAAAGTGGCTGAACTGAGCATGCTCTGTTTATTCTCCTCAAATTTACAGATAAGATGAGTTAGTGTATGTCCTGTGAGATGAAGTGAACTAAGGCAGAGGGTGGCTGGGAGTATTTGGAAAACATTTCCCCTCATAGAAGTAGAGAAAAAATGTTACTCACAGTAATTAATCTTTTCTATAGGATACTGCAAATTTCCTTTTAATTGGAACTAATAGAAAACCAATTTTAACATAGTATAACATGAATTTTGGAACTCACAACTGGAAAGAATTGGAGCAGCAGGCTTCAGGATTAGAAGATGCAGATATTTAAACATTTTTTTAAAACTCCTCCTGTTTCTTTCTTATTCCTGCTTGTCTTTGTTCATGTTCATTTTCTCCTATTGCCAACAAATTTTTTCACATGGCAAGGAAGAAGGCCTTATAACTCTATGACACAGAAGCCAAGACCCCTTCAAACTGAAAAACCCTGAGCAGACGCTCTGATTGGTCAGCTTGTCACATGCCTGCCTCTGAACTGATTCCTTGGCCAGGAAAATGGTCAGGCTGGGTCACCTACCATCTCCCTGTGGTCAGAGAATAGTCTTTTGTGATTGGCAGCTCCACAAGAACCCTGCTAAACTTGGAAACCCTTTAGCTATTTCCAAGGTTCCTGGGAAGGTCCCAGGTGTTCCCCTCTCTGCTTGCGTTGTACTTGGTGCAATATTGAATGAAGGAGTGAATGAATGAATGTTACTTGGCCATCTCTGACTCTATCAGTAGTTTTGATATTTTAGGCTATTTGTTATCTACTTTCCTAATCTTTAAAACATATTTTAAAGTATGCTTTTTTGGATCTTTAATAAATAGTTATAATTATGTCCTTTGGTGAGGATTTGTGGAAATAAGGAGTATACTTTCTAATATGGCTTGCAGCAACCAATTAATCATTAGGAGCATCTGTGAGTTCCTGGAAATCTCTTAAATCAAGGGAGCAATTTGGCCAGATGAAGAGTGAGAAGAGGCCAATGTAGTTCATTCAATGTAGTTCAGGAACAGTAGATTTTTTTTGAGAGTCTGACTCTGCCAGCCAGGCTGGAGTGCAGTGGTGTGATTGCAAACAATGGATTTTGAAAAGTGTTTATATTCAAGTCCCTTCCCATGTACTTTTTGTTCAAATACACTTTTGTGCCATAAAACAATGTTCAACCTATTATTTCGTAAGCTGTAGACTATAATGCTTAACTTAAATCCTTCCTTGCAAATGGAAAGAAAAGATGTTTTTCACTCTCTGATTTGGATGTAAGAACAGAGCTTGAAATTAAGAATAGCAGGGCAGGTAGTTTACTTGGGAGCACAGTCCTAGGGAGCAGGAGTGCAGGGAAGGAAGTGAAATAATGCAGGAAAAAATTTTGGCCACTGCTACAGGTGACTCTCCCTTCTAGGGACACTTTTGAAATGTGTCTGGGAGCACATTCTTCACTGGCCAAGGCTGGCTCCAAGGGCTTAGTTTTTATCTCATTCCTTACAGTATTCTGGAGTTCACCTTTCCTACTCCAGTTGCATATGTTCTTGAAAGTTCTTCTGGGTAATTCATAGATAACATGCCTTGTGTGGAGGGATGACATTTCAGCAAACACAATGACAGACATTTGTAATCTGATAAAATCATCATTACTCAGTATGTGAGTCCCAAGTATGTTTTTTGAGTAGCCCACCCTGGGATGCCGGCGGAATTCCAGATAGGGGGAAGAGGTATGCCATTCAGGCCCAAGCAGAGGCTCTGTCCAGTTGTCCTTGTTGAATCTGGCCAAAGACTGTGCTGCCCTAGTTGCCATAGCAGCAGCTGGAATAAGAGGTGGGCTGGATCAGAAGGACTTGGAAGTAGAGCACAAGAGGTGTGTGATGTGCTGATGCCTTCTGCTGTGCATTTTTCTCATGAATTTATTTAAAGTCAGCAGCCTGCCTCATGACATCATTAACAATTTCCCTCATGTTCTCACCTACGACTAGTGGATTTGCCAGAGAGCATTGTCTTAGGCAGAGGCTGTGCATGGTTCTGGTTCTCAGAACTTCTTTGTAGGCTCTTCCCTGGAGTTCCCAGAATCTACGAAAAGTTACTAATTTGCTCTTGTCTCTTCTAGTCTGTAGTAGCTGTGATGGTTGATTTTATTTGTCAACTTATCTGGGCCTTAGTCCCCAGATATCTTGTCAGACATTATTCTGGATGTTTCAAGAGTATATTTGGATGAAATTTACATTTCAATTTGTGGGCTTTGAGTAAAGCAGATTGCTGTTCATGGTGTGGATGGGCCTTATCCAATCAGCTGAAGGCCTAAGTAAAACAAAAGGCTGACCTCCTCTACTGCTTCCAAAGAAAGAGGACATTCCCTGAAAGACTGTCTTTGTACTTCAACTGCAACGTCAGTCCTTCCTGCTTCTATAGTTGACCGCCTTTGGACTCAAATTGCAACTGTTTCCTATGTCTCCAGTGTTTTGGGCTGCCCGTCAGATTTTGGACTCACCGTGCCTCCACAATTCCAAGTGCCAACACTTTAAAACCAATCTCTATCTATCTATCTATCTATCTATCTATCTATCTATCATCTATCTGAAAGCTTTGTAGTTTATTTGGAGAATGATTTGCCATATTTGCACGTGTGTGTGTGTGTGTGTGTATATATATATGTGTGTACACATATATATATAGAGAGAGAAATATATATATTTTCTAAGAAAAAAATATATTTTTTTTCCAAGAAGAAAAAAATATATATGTATTTTATTGGAAGATTTTCCAAGAAGGACTGCAGCATGTTGGGTTGAGATATAAGCTGATGTCAACCAGGATGATGGAGGTGGAAATATGGAGAGTGATGTTAATTTTATCCACGGTCTGCTCTTCAGAGTTATAACTATGTTTGCTTCTTCTGAAGGAACCTATGACTGCAGGGGCTCAGACAGAGAGAGTAACAAGGACTTGTTTTGTTTAAAGACCACTAAAGGACCTTCAGTCTAGGTCTGTCTATCTATAGCCCCCTAAGATTGGTAGAAGCCCAGTTCAAAATCATATGCCCCACAGGTTGCTGGCCACTGCTTCAGCTGGTAGTTTTCTAGAGATTATTTATAGCTTTAGCTCCCATTCTGTGTTAGCTTGTAATAGCTTGACTGTGTTTAAGATTTTACAGACATGTTGGTCATGTTGCTTTTGGAACAGTTTACCAAATTCTGCTATTTTATCTGGGATTTCCATAGAGACTCCTTCAGACAGGAGCCTGTTTACTTGGTGATGTTTGTTAAGCAAGTTGATAGAGTTGATGAACTCAATCCACCAATTCAGAAAGTCTTCGATTTTCTTTGTTCACTTGGATACAAGGTGACTTTCATCTAGAGCGCATACACAGTTTTCAGGAACTTTAAAGCCTGTGATTTCCACCAAGTGGTTATTTCAACAAATGGCTGTGAAAGCCTGAGCTAATATGTCCTTTGACAAGATGGTAGGAAAACATATGCTGATATACATTGGGGTCAGATTCAGTTCATGAGGAAGTAACCTTCTTTTGTCTGAAAGTCTACCTGGACAAAAGTATCAGGTATTTGGCCTATGGTACAGTCATTAAAGAGTAGTGGCTTCAGAGTCAGAAGGCTATGTTTGAACAACTTAGGGATTTTATGATTTTATCCTAGTCCTGTTACTGCCTGATGATATATGTGCATTGAAATTAAAAATATACCTTTCATTCTTAACCACAGTTTCTTATCAATGTGAAGTATGTGCCTATTGGGCACTGACAAATTTCTCAAAACAAAATCAGAGTGGACACTGCTACCCTCCTTTCCTGTTCTCCATTGATTTTCTAGTATCACTTGCTTTTTTTTTTTTTTTTTGAGACGGAGTCTTGCTCTTGTTGCCCAGGCTGGAGTGCAGTGGCATGATCTCGGCTCACTGTAACCTCCGCCTCCTGGATTCAAGCTATTCTCTTGCCTCAGCCTCCCGAGTAGCTGGGGTTATAGGCGCCTGCCACCAAGACGGGCTAATTTTTGTGCTTTTAGTAGAGACGGGGTTTCACCCTGTTAGCCAAGCTGGTCTTGAACCCCCCTTTTTTTTTGAGACAGAGTTTTGCTTGTTACCCAGGCTGGAGTGCAATGGCGTGATCTCGGCTCACCGCAACCTCCGCCTCCTGGGTTCAAGCAATTCTCCTGCCTTAGCCTCCTGAGTAGCTGGGACTACAGGTGCGTGCCACTATGCCCAGCTAATTTTTGTATTTTTAGTAGAGACGGGGTTTCATCATGTTGACCAGGATGGTCTCAATCTCTTGACCTCGTGATCCACCCGCCTCGGCCTCCCAAAGTGCTGGGATTACAGGCAGGAGCCACTGTGCCCAGCCACCACTTTCTTTTTTATCACAGTATTTGTGGAACACCCAGCTTCACAAAGATTTAATATCATCTGAAAGAATGTAATGTGATCCAATGTTGAAACTGTTAACTTCCTCCAATTAGTAGCTCATGAAGCATTCTGTAGATGGAGAGAATCACGATTATAATGTAAAATATGCTCCAGAACTCCTCTGAACTCACTATGTTGCCCTGAGGTAGGATACTATTTGACCACTTCAGGATGACACAGTGTCTGGCACTTTGGTGTACCTTATTAACTGGTACTCTGGAGTTCACCTTTCCTACTCCAATTGCATATGTTCTTAAAAGTTCTTCTGGGTGATTTATACATATAACATGCCTTATTGTGAAAGGATGACATTTCAGCAAACGCAATGACAGACATATGTAATCTGATTAAATCATCATTATTCAGTATCACCTCTGGGAGAGCAGCTGGGTAACTGCTTTGCACAGCACCATTCTGGATGCCCTTTCTGTCCGTGTTTCACTCTTGAGAACACAGCATGAATGATGTCCCTGGGAGTACAGAGTGGAGACCCTGGAGAATAGGGTTATGTTGCTAAATACTTCTTATGGATTTTCTCATTTTACCTTTCAGAATACCTTAATAGGCTTAGGAGAGGCAATATAGCTCAATAATAAATTTGTTTCTGGAGATATAAGGGTTGTGTTAAAATCTTGGCTGTCTTCACACAGGTGTTATCTTGATAAAGTTGCTTAAGTTCTGGGTGTCTGTTTCTCCATCTACAAAATGGGGTTAGTAATAGTCACTTCCCTTACTGAATTCTCAGGAGGATAAGTTATTTAATGCATAGGAAGTCCTTAGAATAGTGCCTGGAACCTACTAAACATTAACTTTTTTTTGTAAGTACTATTATATTTCTTTTACATATTATTATTTATAATAGGAAATTAAGGCTTTAGAGATATTAAGTAGCTTGCGTAAGTTTTATAGCTAATAATCAGTGAGGCTGGTGTTTGTCTTTTTCCAGTAACAGTGTTCTGGAGGGAACGTTTTTGTCTATTTTGGGAGGGCTAAGTGTCACCTTTTAGATAAACAGTTATAACTTCAGGATACCAAAATACCTTATTTTTTAAACCCTTATGATTTATGGAATATATAATCCCATTTCAAAATCTGTTATCAGCTCTTTTTACACATAGCTTTTTAATTTTGCCAACCCGTGGCTCAATAGCAAATCAGTACAAAAATGTTGTATTATAACATCTTGCCATGATCAGCTTCTTTTTTTTTTTCTTGAGACGGAGTCTCACTCTGTCACCAGGCTGGAGTGCAGTGGTGCGATCCCAGCTCACTGCAACCTCCACCTCCCGGATTCAAGCGATTCTCCTGCCTCAGCCTCCTGAGTGACTAGGACTACAGGTACACGCCACCATGCCCCGCTAATTTTTGTATTTTGAGTACAGACAGGGTTTCACCATGTTGGCCAGGATAGTCTCAATCTCTTGACCTCATGATCCGCCCACCTCAGCCTCCCAAAGTGCTTGAATTATAGGCGTGAGCCACCACACCTGGCCAACCAGCTTATTTCTTTACTTAAGGGAATTCCAATATCTAGTCTTGTACTTTCCTGTCGTGCAGCAAGACTACCAAGGTCAGTCAAAAAATTGTGCATGTGCATGTCTAGTTTCCCTTGTGTGTTTCCACCCACGCCTATCCACCTTAAGAAATAACAATGAATGATCTTATTTTTCACAGTGTCTTTTAACCAAATGGCTATACTGAAAACAATGTTAAGAGAATTTCGGACTTTTGGCTAGGAGGAGAGAGACAGAAATACGTAAAGGCTGAGCCCTTTGGGCAGTACCATGGATAGGATATTTCAGGTAGTCTTACCTGCAGAAAGAGTCTGAGATCCTAATGCTCAGGGTGGGACAGTGGTGCAGGGACTGAAGGAAAGGGAAGGAGGGAAGAAGGGGAAGAAGCAGTAGACTTTTTCTTTCACAATGAGCTGAGTCCAGCTTCACAGGCAGCCATTTAAATGGGAGAAAATGCAAGGGAAAGGCTATTGACATTTACTGATTCCTTGTGCCAGGTATTGTGCTAAGCATTTTTACTTCTTAACCTTTTATGTTCTACAAAATAATATTGCAATGTATATACTATTAAGCAGAATATACTATTGAGGAAATCCAGAAAGCTTAAGTAAGTTGATTAAGATGCAGTGTTCACAAATGATAACAGCTGGGGTTCCAAAGAATCTCTGCCTCTGCATTGTGTTATGGAGTACTTGAGATGACTGCTAAAAATTGAGATTACTATTAAAAATGTTGATATTTATGTTTGTTTTAATATAGCCAGTTGTGTGTGAATTTGCAAGAGTTAATTATGCTCTGTCTTCCCCACTCTCAGTTAAGTGACATCACATTGGTAGCTTGAAATCCACCAGCAGAGTGTCTCAGTCTTTTTGGGTGACAGTAACAAAACACCACAGATCCACGGCTTAAACAACAGACGTTTATTTATCACAGTTCCAGAGGCTGGGAAATTCCAGAGCAGGAACTGATTTGGTTCCTGGTGAGAGCTTTCTTCCTGACTTGCAGACGGCTGCCTTCTTGCTATGTCCTTACATGGCAGAGAGTAGAAGCAAGCTCTATGGTGTCTCTTCTTAGAAGGGCACTAATACCATCATGGAGGCCCTACCTTCATGACCTCATTTAAACTTAATTACTTTCCAGTGACCCCATTTCCAAATGCCACTGGAGGTTAGGGCTTTTGAAGGTGAAGTTTGGGGGAAAACAGTTTATTCCATAGCATGGTAGCAGCTTTAAATTGTATATTTTCACTATGGAAATTGACAAACATTGCTTGACTTCCTAGAGTAATATGCCAACCTTTTCCTTGGGAGGATGTATAATAGTAAGGTTTAGGATGGAGGAAGGTATATTTCTATGTGGGAAAAAGAGAGAAGGGCATCTGTGGAAGGGCACACTGAAAAGAAAAACACTGGTGAATTATCAGGCAGATCAATTTTAGGAAAAAGATACAGATGAAAGTTGAAAAACTGAAAATTGATTCCTGTGAAATTATTATATAGGTGCTTTCATTTCCCCTGGACAATCTTTGTGTATCCCTAAAGATATGTGTAATCTAGTTTGAAGACCACCAAAGGAAAGGTCTAGTATTAAAAAGAAGAAAGACACTCTTTAAATAGCTCACAGTGTAATGGGAAGGATAGATAAGGAAACAGACAATCCAAATATGGTATAAATTATGTTACGGAGTCTAGTCAGGTGTAGGAGAAGTCTGCAAGGCTCAGAGGATATACTCACCCACAGCATGTTACCCTTCCTTTGGGTCATGGTCAGGATATCTGGAATCCTGGAATTCTGTCTCTGCACAGCCTCTTTCCTGTCCTCCTGAGGACACTTGTGTGCACCTGCTAGGCCTGTTTGTGGGCAATGTGGGAAGAGGTTGAGATTGCAGGCCGGGATATCGACATATGGACATGAGGCACCTGACATGCTGAATGGAGCCAGGGATGAGAAGATAAAGGATGAGGACTCTGGGTGGGTGATGGCTCATTATGTGCAGCCAAGTGCTGGCAGGAAACATTGCAGAGAGTGAGAAGGCTAAATTTGAACCATGCATTTAATGTTATGAAAGTTTATTAATCAAGATAAAAAAACATATTTAATGGTTTGTTAGCAGGATTTATAGATTTCAAATATTTAGGTATATAGTATATGCGCCTCCATTTCTGCTCGTACTCTAGACCCCAGCAATGTTGAGGTGGGGAGTTTGGGGCTGGCTACATAAGTTTCAAAGCATAATATTTCAGAGGAATAAAGTAACCATTGAATTTCACAAAGATTAGGAGCAGTCAAACTAACAGAGGTTAAGGCTGGAGAGAGGGAAACAAGAAACAAGAAACAGGAAAGCCAGGCAAGAAGTGACAATTAATTAATATGATGACGGAGCTTACTTGTGACATTCAATTACTACTTACCTTGAGATACTCCAAAACCAGTTGCCTAGTTGGCAAGAATCTCAGGAGAAAAGTTGGGGCTTGAGCTATGAATGTGGGGGTCATAATTGTGTGCATGGGTTGCTGAAGTCATGGGTGGAAAGAGTGGGGTCCCTTGAGAGGTGTGTAGTGTAAGATGAGAGGAGCCCTAAGACCAGATCCCTGGGGAGTAGCATTTAAGATATAAGTAGAGAGAGAAGAGCCCTTGAAGAATGCTGGGAACAAATGGCTGGAGAGCACAGGAGAAATCCTAAGGCTATGGTGTCAGAAGCCAAGAGGGAAGCATCTTTAGAGGTGAAAGGTCAACAGGGGAAAATGCTGCAGAATTGCCACATAAAATACATATGGGATAGTGTCTACTGGATTTGGCAATATTTCAGATTGATTTAATCTGCTCAGTAAATATCCTTAAATGACTATGTATTGGCTAACAGGAAAAAGTAAATGTATAAAGAAAAAAGTGACACAAAATATTTACCACCATGTAGGGCTATTTTCTCTAGGATGCAAATATAGCCATGTTCTTCTAGTCACGTTGAACTTAAATCATCATTATATAGCCAGGTACTTGCCACTGGCCAAGAGCCTAGCAAGCACCACCTTAAGTATTGTGGAGATGTTAATATCTGGAAGCATGTTGACTTTTTTAAAAGGGATAAATAAGATAAAGTAAAAGCAGATGAATTTGTGGGCAAAATTTTCTAAAAATGTCATGTCAATCAGTAACATTTGAATATCAGAACAGGAAATCTAAAAAATTACTAAATTCTTCCAAATTAAGGACAGCCAGAACCACTGCAGCCTTATACCACCTACCCCTATTTTACTGAAAAGTCTTATGGGATGCTTCCTTTAATAAACAAAATGCTACCAAATAATACCTCAACTGAAAGGACATCATGATTATCATGTCAAAATCATTTGGCCAGAGAGAGAGAGAAGAATCTGAACAAGTATTCCCTGAATCTGAGAAATTAACTTGTTCCCCTTTATGATATTTTGGTCCTGAGGTTGAATTATGTGTGTATTTCTGCCTCATACACATAATTCAACATCAGGACCAAAGAAGCAGAAATATACACACAATTCAACATCAGGACCAAACTTCCTTCTGCCCACACTTCTTTCTGAACTGCTCTTCCCTGCCAACCCAAATCCCACGCATCATCCACAACCCGCAAAAAATCCCACTTCTCCCAAAACTTCTTTAACAGGCTTGCCCTGTGATGGTATGTTCTGCTCATTTGGCTTTCCTCACTGATTGCTTTTTGACATCTTGTGAACCACTACCCAGCATTAGTCATTTATTTGTTTGGACTATCTAATCTTCCTTGTCATCTTCTCTCTTTCCCACAGTACCTATTACTGTGGTTAGGAGATTCTCAAAAAATATTTTTTCATGGAATATTTGATCAGCACAGGACAGTAAATATGCCAAATGAAAGGTGTCCTTGCATCGGCTACATGATCAAGGGCTACTTGTTCATGTCTTAGAAATGAATAATCATGGAATGTTAAATCAGAAGGGGCCTGGTCTAGTTCTAAGGTTAAATTTTGACTTTAGTTAAATGTTCCGTGTGATCATGTCTGAACAGAGCATGTTCAAAGGCATGTCCTTTATGTCTAGGTAGGTGGAGCTGATGGGACTGGGACAATCAGTCCCCAGCCTCTTGCTCTCACATGCATTGCTTGCTCCTCTTTGTGGGTGATGGAAAAACTGACCCCTGTAGACTGCATTTTTCAGGCTTCCAGCTGAGTTTAGCTAGGAAGAGACTGATGGGAGATTGGAGGGTGGGAGAGAGGAGGCAGGGTATTTCGCTCTTACTCTAATATTTCCGGGAGTGGTTCTGTCTCCTCCATGACTCCATATCCTGCTGGAGTAGCTGCTGTGGCTCCAGTTTTACTGGCTTTGGGGCTCTGATAATCCTGTGTCCACCCTTGGGTGGTAGTGGTTTTCTGTGTTGCTAATGTCTGGGTGCCTTGCTGATTCCTATTTGGTTTTCTTAAAAAACATTTATAGGAGGCCATTGATTTGGACTGTGCTTCTGTACTAGGTCCCAGTAACCAAACCAAATGGAGTCACTCATGCTAAAGAGTTCTATGTCACTAAGCTGAAATGAAATTGTTTGTCTGGTCTTCCCAGAAATCAGGGGAGAGAGAGGGAGAAACAGAGGGAGAGAACAGCCAAATTCCCAAACCAGCCAGTTTTAGCCAATACGACAAGGAAGTTCCCTAGTTCCCTGCTATAACCTTTACAAGAAAAGTTACTTTGAAATGACAAAACTGTTTGTTGTTGTTGTTCCTTGCTTTTGCTTTCTTCAACCTTTTTCTGTCTCTAAATATTTACTGCCCATGTTTCAGAGATGAGCTCTCAGAACCTCTCCTGGTTCTGAGGGTGGCCTGACTCACGAATTGTTCTTTGCTTAAATGAACTCTGTTAAATGTGTTTTGTCTGAAGTTGTTCTTTATTACCTTTTAAATTATACCATCACCAAATAATCAAATTTCTTTTATTAAATTCCCTTGTTTGAATTATATGTTATACATTTCAAAGGTGGAGGGGGGTTTGGAGAAGAGAAGAAAAGCACAGGGAAATGAATGGTCTCTTCAAGAAAGAAATACGGGAATAGGTTACTGAAAACAACACGTGCAAAATCACTGACAACAAATGTGTGACTTCACTAAAATTGTCAGCAGAAAAAAGATTTTATCGTTGGAGTAATCTGAGAATCGATTTCTCTGCCTGAGCTCAGTGGAGCCAGAAAGGAGACAAAGGAGAGCTTGTGATCTAAGGAGATGAGCTGGGAAAATTGACTTTGGCACTTCGGGCCAGGGAAGGAAATGAACCGTACATAAGCAGTAAAAAGGGAGTCAGCTGCTACTTGGATGAGTCTTGATTTTAAGTTGGTGCCACTGACAGGTCTTTGACATCGTAGGACAGTTTCTACCTACACAAGACTGGCGATGCAGTGGACTGAATAGCCATGAACAATGATTGGTGACAGAACAGAATTTCCAGATTAGCACCCTTTTGCCTTGTTTATAAATCACCAATAGATGCAGTTCTCTCATAGAAAACCTCCTACATCTAAAGATGGTCTTTAGGCTGTGTAATTTTCCTACTGTGGCCAATTTCAGTGCCTGTATCTCTTTTTTTTTTTTAATGAAACTATGAGTTGATGTTCCTTTAACTGGAATATGAGAATGTGCCAAGGGCCCTAGAGACCATACTCCTAGAAAAAAGAGAAAGATATTCTCATGAAAACAACAACAAAAAGAATCTAATTTATCCCTTTTTCTAGCCTTATTTTTTTCAATCAAAGCTAAAGCTGTAGAAAATTAAAGCAAATTCCTAATCTGAAGAAGGATACATCACAGGGTGATTTGGAAAATCTAGCCAAGGAGATCAAGTCTGGGAACAGGCTGGTTTTCAATTAGTTGGAAGCATTTAATCTGCAGATTTTCTAGGAAATGCCATGTAGACATTGATTCTTTCAAATCCTTTTGTTTTCTGGTTTTTCTAGGGTTGAAAATGGTTTGCTGGTTGGATTGGGATCAGGTGGGCTTTTGTGATGTAAATGGAATGTTAGTGTTCTGCCAAAGGCAACCTTCACATTATTTGATGACATTTCCTCAGGGTACTCCAAAGGAAGTCAGAGGCCCCCAGACTTCCTCATTGAATTGGTGTGGCACCATTTGTTCACATTTTGAGAGAAATCAGTCTTTGCCCCTGAAGCCAGAGCTGTTCTGGATTTTGGACACTGATTAGCAAGGAACTTCCCAGAAATCACATCTCGTTTTGGTATTTTGCTTTTATCTCTTATTTATTTATTTTGTAAAGGCTCCATTCAAGAGCTGGATGAAGTGGTGTGTGCCTGTATTCTAGGCTACTCTGGAAAATGAATGGTCTCTCCAAGAAAGAAATATGGGAATAGGTTACTGAAAATAACCTGTGCAAAAACACTGTCAACAAATGTGAAACTACTACTCTGGAGGCTGAGGTGGAAGGCTCACTTTGAGTCCAGCAGTTCTTCCCTCCCGGGACCATGGCTCTAAACAAAAACAAAAACAAAAAAAAAAAAAAAAAAAAGAGAGAGAATGAAAGAAAAAAAGAAGCAGCTCTATTAAAATGCTTTATAAACTTTTTTTTGAACTCTTTTGACTGAATTTGTTATAAAGAAGATTTATACAAATATATGATTTTTCTATATATCTTACATAAATTTCTTTTTCTATTTAATTTTCTACCTGCAATGGGATTTCAAATACTAATACAAGGCTCAGAACATTACTAATAGCAACAGATTTCCAGTTTACCAATAATTTGGATTTGTATATTATGATGTTATGTATTTCAGGAAAAAAATGCATAAATTTTAAAAGAACAGGGACCCAGGACTGTAGATCAATGAAAGTGGAAGTGCTGAGGGCAGGGAGTTTCCATCCTTTCTTCTCTGAGTACTTGCTCTGAGACTGGAGGCTCTGGGTTAGGCAACAAGCGTCCGGAGGGAGCTGAGGCTCTTAGACTTCAGAAGTTCATAACAGAAATAGAAAACAACTCAAATTTCAATTGTTTCCCTTCTTAAAGTCTCAGTTTCTTCATTGGTTACATGGATCATTGTGAAAAAATTATAATAGTAATAATAGGTAACATTGATTGAGTATCCCTTCCTTGTAGTATTTTAAGCATTCTTCACTTACCAGCTTATTAAATCTTCCAAATAATCCGATGACGTAGGTCCTTCTGTTCTGCCTCCTTTCTCTTTTCTCTCTCATTCCCAAATCTCTTGAGTGCTGACTACTTCTCTGCAGAGTTAACTCCTGGTCTTTCAGTTCAGTGGAGTGACTTCAGGTTATTTTTCATTGTGGGCAATGACTTCTTCAATCCATGTAATTTTCCAAATCCTACCTGTAAGTTTGGAAAGGGAGCAAGCACGCAGCACCTGTCTTTACTGGCAGCAAGTCCTCAAGCATTCTTTTTAAGGGGCTTTGTGTCCAAAAGAGGTGATGGATATACTCTGGGATTTTGTTTTCTATTGTCTATGGAAGCATAGACAAGCCTACACAGCATTTAATCTCTTTTCATCTCTTTTGGGAAAGTTATGCTTTGAAAGCTCCCATTTCTCAGCACATCATCCATGGCCACACAAGCTGCCTGCCCACCAGACTTGGGTCTCTTCTGTGGAACAGAAGGCTGACTAAAAGCTGACCCAGCACAAAGCCTGGCTTTCCACACCAACAGTTACTATTAGCCAGGCTCTCAATGACAGTATCAACTTTCTGGAGGAACACTAGAAAGTAATCACTCTCTTCATTCCCAGATATATCTGAAACAAGGGCACAATGGTAGTCATTAACCATAAAGATAAGGTTAATTAGCTTTCCTTCTAAATTTGAATGCTAATTAACTATTTAAATAGTGTCAACAATGGAAATAAACAGAAGGCTGAGTTAAACCACAAATGTACAGGCCTGTACCATTTGGCAAAACATAAGGGCTAGCAGTATTGAAATCATGGCATTAAGGCTTACGTGTGAAAATGAATCGTAGGACTATGTGGGGCCAGCAGAGCAATTTATCAAATTGTACCAAGGAGACCTTAGAGATAGAAATATGTCCTATTTGAAATAAGGGAACGTGGTGTCATAACGTTACTTAGAAACTGAGTGCTTGAAATTCTTCTAGCCCAAATCTCCTTCCTTGTACTCCACATTCTGCCAATTTTTATAGTTTTGAGACATAGGTTAGGAAGAACCTCCTAAAGTGCACATGAGTTGCCCAGAGGGGAAGAGAGGAAGGTGATGTGGTGAGACACCAGTAGGAAGTGGCTCTGCTTTTCAACCGGCCCTGGGTCACTGCTGAAGAACAACATGGCCCTTCTTCTGCCTGGCATGTCTTCTACACATTTCCCTAACCCCAAATTATATATACTACTCCCCTTAATCCTACAAGGTAGAAATGAACAATGATTTCTAGAGTACTTCTCTGCAAATAAATGAACGACGCATGTGTGTGTAAAACACGGCATTCTGCATGAAGCTTCATACACTTTAGTGTGAGCAGGCCTAGTTCCTGTGCTTCGGTCAAGTGCTTGTGCAGTCTACCACGTGTACTAAGGGTATTATGTGGTGGGAATTGTGTAGCTAGTGGGAATTGTGATGACATTTGAGGCCAATCACTTGCAGTTGTATAACTTCATGCAAAATGTTTAATTTGTCTCTACCTCAGTTTCATCATTTGTAAAATGGGTGTGATGATCTCTACTTCATAGGGTTATCCTGAGGGAGTGTGTGTGTTTATTTTACTTTCAACATGTCTGGTAATTATTAGTTCTCAACAAATAATTATCGCACTATTATTACTGAAAGCCAGCCTGCCTCATACACTTAGAGAGTCTGGGGGAAGGCATAGGATATTTATTTATGAAACCGTCAGTAATCAGGGTCTTTTTTTTCACTTTCTCAAGCTGAAAGTCATTTCTCTCATTTTCATTTTCCTGTGTCAGTTTGTTTTCCTAAGGATGGATTGTGGGCATCCTGCATGGTGCTCTTGTAGGCACAGGACTAGGAGTGGAAGATCTAATTATCTTCCCATTTCTTAGTTGACTGACCTTGGTGAAGTTCCTTAACGTCTTGGAGTCTCCATTTCTTTATCAATAGATTGAGAATAATACCATAGTTCTCTATTTGTGAAGTCCAAAGAAGTCATGAGATACTTGTTTCCTGCAATTCATTATAAAGCATAAGGCTTTATTATGCTATAGTTATTTATGAACGTGTCTTGCCTCTCACACTAGACAGAAAGATTCAGAGCATACTGACTTGAACAACCATTTTCAAAAGCTATAAGCTAGTGAGGGAAACACACTGTAAAAATTACAGTAGAGCAACTATTATTAGATAGGCATTTCTAGTCCACCATTTTGTTCATTGAGGCTTGTTGCTATTTTCCATATAAATTGTTTTGTTTTTCCAAAGAAAATCCAATGAAGAAGAAAATGGACAGTTGGTATTATCAGGGAGAATTTCCAAGATCCAGGACTAGGAAGGTCAGACAATCAACAGTAATGACAGGCTCAAGGTACCTGGGTGAGTTTTGAGTTATGATATTATATGGGGTATATTTATCCTTCTGTTCCCAGAACTAAAAAAACCCCAAACCAAAACAAACAAAGAAAAAAAACAGCCAATCACCAACAACCAACCAGTCAACAACTCCTCTAGTCAACATCAGAGAAGCCAAGCAAATACGAGTAGTTTTAAGTTGCTGCTCCTTGGATGGCAGAGAATTAAATTTCTCTGATGCCTAGGTCAAAAGCCTTCAATTATGGACAGCCACAGTCTGGGACTCTGACTATATGGTGTATTTAGTGCCCTCATACTGGGCTCCCAAGAGAAACCAACAATGCTTATTCAGTAACTGTAATATGGTCCTGTAAAGACTAGGGAGGAAGGTTCGTTCTTTCTTATTACCACCTCCTGTGATCCTAACAGGGGTCCTTATTTGGGGTAATCCAAATCTCATAGTTGATTAGTTCTTTGGAGTGATGTTTGGTTGGGATGTATAAGGGTTCCCATTTGAAATATATAAGCAACAGTCATTTACACATAAGATCTAAGACACCTAAAATGGTATGTTTGCCTCTAGCCACATTGCTTAGGAAAACTATTAACCGTCATTAAATATGCAGTTGCCCATGTGAGAAGCCTCTTGATTACAGATTCTGAGAGACTACCCTTGTGACTTTGATTGGAGTTCATATTTGAAACCATAGGGTTATGAAATTCCTTCTAATCAATAGATCTACTGGATTTGAGTACTCCTGTGTATTAGTCTGTTCTCACACTGCTAAGACATACCCGAGACTGAGTAATTTATAAAGGAAGGAGGTTTAATTGACTCATAGCTCGGCAGGGCCTCAGGAAACTTAAAATCCTGTTGGAAGGAGAAGCAAACACGTCCTTTTTCACATGGTGGCAGCAAGGAGACGTGCAGAGTGAAGGCAGGGAAATCCGCTTATAAAACCATCAGATCTCGTGAGAATTCACTCACTATCATGAGAACAGCATGGAAGTAACAATCCCCATGGTTTAATTACCTCTTACCAGGTCATTCCCATGACACGGGGATTATGGAAACTACAGTTCAAGATGAGATTTGTGTGGGGACACTGCCAAACCATATCACCCAGTTTCAGCTGTTCTGTAAAACATGAAGTCATTCCTCTAAGCTTCCATTCCCAAGACTTCCAAAGTGAATTTCCTCAACACTGCTTAGTTTATAATTTAAGGCAGATCATCCCAGACATACTGTCTACCCAGTGCTTGCCACATAATATGATAACTTCATTTTTATTTATGTAGATGTCGTGTGTAAAGAACCCAGATGACAGTGGTTAAAGAGCATACCTGAAAGATCGGTTTCAATAAAAATGATAGAATAGGTTAATATGCAACAAAGGGTAGCTGAATAGCTACTATATGCCCAAGCTAGTGGTGAAAAATTTCACATTATCACACTTTAACAATCTATGAAGGAGGTATTATTATTTTTGCTTTACAGATAGGAAATATAAGGATCAAAAAAGGTAACTTTTCCAGTGTTACATAGCTGGTTAATGATGTAGCTAAATTATTAAATTTTATCTTGAGTCAACTTCTAATCAATAGATCTACTGGATTTGAGTACCCCTGTGTATTAGTCCCTTCTCACACTGCTAATAAAGACATACCCGAGAATGGGTAACTTATAAAGGAAAGAGGTTTAATTGACTCACAACTCGGCAGGCCCTCAGGAAACTTAAAATCAAGATGGAAGGAGAAGCAAACACGCCCTTCACATGGCGGCAGCAAGGAGACGAGCAGAGTGAAGGCAGGGAAAGCCCCTTATGAAATTATCTGTCTTTCCTCAATTATCTAATATATAGGAGGAAACAGTTTAAAAACTTTTTTTTTGCTTTTATTGTTGCTTTCAAGAAGCACCTCAGAGATTGCACCTTGTCCTTTAAGCAGTTCTTGAGGGACGTAGATTGCTTCAGGAAGCTGTGACTAGTGAGAGACATATGCAAAACTACTTTCCTTATGATAAACTTTTCAAATGGAGAGTCTGCTTTGTGGTTACTTTCAATCTCTATTTTAGAAAACAATTCTTTTTGTTTGCCTTCTACATAATCCTATATGTATGTTCAGCAGCAGGGAAAATTCTTATAACAAAGGCAATCATAGATTAGCTTTTGAACTAATCAATGAAAAAAATTTCAGCTCTAGTACAAAAGCTATCATGATTTAATTGTAGATAAAATCCAGCATGCCTAAATGAGGCTACTTCAGAAACCCTGATTTTTTTTTTTTTTTAACATTGTGAGCAGCTGTTTTTTTGGTTAACTGTTTTTTTTTTTTTAGAAGAAAGTGTATTATATGATGAAGAATTTACTTCAAAAATGGGATAATTCCTTCAACAATCATCTAATTTACATAGTGTTCAGCAAAAGTAGCATCATAGAACAAGATACTTGTATTTAAAATTCTATTTAAAAGGCTCTGGAGATATTTCCCGCAATATTTAATAAAACTTTGATTTGAAAATTAAACCAACACACTGTTTACTTAGTTAAGAGTGCTTTTCTATTTTACATAATTTAAGACACTACAAGAAAAATGGGATTTTTAAGCCTGGAAAATAAATTCTTTTCTCTTGAGCCAGTCTCATTTTGGTGGTCAAAGTGCCTTCTTCATTTCCCTTGTGATTGAAAGCCAAAGGCGTCTTGAGGGTCATCACTCTGTGTGGGACATTAAAGGTCACATGTGCATGAATAAAGAGCCAAAAGCTTGTCTAAGTGTTTTAGGAAACTTCAGAGTCTTTCCGTAGGCTAATTTATCATCATTTCTAAGTCTCACCAAATGAGAGAGCACAATGAATGAGGATGAGAATTAGAAATGTAAGGCTGGTCTGGGCAAAATTGTGAATTTAGCTAAGTTTGTCCTGGTTTTCCCTCCTTTCTCTTTTCCTGCAGTCTCTACCCACTGTGATCAGTTCCCCAGTTGCTTAACATTGCCCCAACATTCTTCCACTGAAAATTCTTACCCCGAATGAAGCCCAACTTTTCCATCTCCTTCTGTCCAACAGAAATCTTACATGCATTGAATACCTTCAAGTCAGATACTTGACATTATTTTATCCTTTTAACAGTCTCAAAGTAGTGTTAGAGGACATCATTTCCATTTTATACATGAGGCTCATATATATTAAACAAATTTCCCAACATGTATCACTAATAATAACTAGAACTAGTGATATGGACCCAGGTATGTTTGAGTGACACCTCATATACTTACCACCGTAAAATGCTGCTTCCCAGTCTAATTTACTAGTTTAATTTTTCTACTTCTTTACAGGCCAGCAAAGTGAGAACAACTCAAACCAGCTCGAGATAAGGTATTAATGGCTGATGTCATCAGCGGGAGCATGGAGAAGGGCCACCATTAGTCTGCAGATATTATAGTTCTTCCTCCTGAAGTCAGCCATCCTTGCCCTTGGGTAATCCTGCCCTTGTAATGAGCCTTGATCTCAGGAGATGAGCCCATGATCCTTCACCCAGGAAGAAATTTCATCTTCTCACTTACCTCTTCAAGGGTCCTTATTTGTTGAACAATCTAGCTCAAAGTATATTCCTCTTAGATAATCTTCATATGTTATAAGTAGCCTTAAATACCCTAACCCAAGTGATAGAATTGTGTAGAAATTTTAGGCATAGGACAAGGGAGAGAGCACTTTTGTCCTGGCTCTCTACCCTGCCCCCCAAGCCCATCTCATCTTAAAGAAGTGACCTACATCACTTGCATACAGAATCAGCCCTTGCATCTTCCTTGAAGCTCCATCAAACCTAATCTCCCTGTTTTAGTCTGTTTTCACACAGCTAATAAAGATACACCTGAGACTGGGTAATTTATAAAGAAAAAGAGGTTTAATAGGCTCATAGTTCCACATTGCTGGGGAGGCCTCATAATCATGGTGGAAGATGAAGGGAGAGCAAAGGGACTTCTTACATTATGGTGCGCAAGAGACAGAGGGAGAGAATTTGTGGAGGGAAACTCCCCTTTATAAAACCATCAGATCCTGCGAGACTTATTCACTATCATGAGAACAGCATGGGAAAGAACTGCCCCCATGATTCAATTACCTCCCATTGGGTCCCTCCGACAACACATGGGAATTGTGGAAGCTACAATTCTAGATGAGATTTGTGTGGGGACACAGCCAAACCATATCATCCCATCCCTGGCCTCTCCCAAATCTCATGTCCTCACATTTCAAAAGTAATCATGCCTTCCCAACAGTCCCCCAAAGTCTTAACCCATTTCAGCATTAACTCAAAAGTCCACAGTCAAAAGTCTCATCTGAGACAAGGAAAGTCCCTTTAGCCTATACACTTGTAAAATCAAAAGCAAGTTACTTACTTCTTAGATACAATGGGGACACAGGCATTGGGTAAATACAGCCATTCCAAATGGGAGAAATTGGGCAAAATGAAGAGGCTACAGGCCCTGTGCAAGTCTGAAATCTAGTGAAGCAGTCAAATCTTAAAGTTCCAAAGTTATCTCCTTTGACTATGTCTCACATCTAGGCCATACTGATGCAAAAGGTGGTTTCTCATGGTCTTAGACAGCTCCAACCCTTGTGGCTTTGCAGGGTACAGCCTCCCTCCTGGCTGCTTCCCTGGGCTGGCATTGAGTGCCTGTGGCTTTTCCAGACACATAGTGCAAGCTGTTGGTAGATCTCCCATTGCGGGGTCTGGAGTATGGTGGCTCTCTCCTCACAGCTCCACTAGGCAGTGCCCCAGTGGGGACTCTTTGTGGGGGCTTCATCCCCACATTTCCCTTTTGTACTGCATTAGCAGAGGTTCTCCCTGTGGGTCCTGCCCTGCAGCAAACTTCTGCCTGGGCATCCAGGCATTTCCATGCATCCTCTAAAGTCTAGGTGGAGGTTCCCAAACCTCAGTTCTTGACTTCTGTGCACCTACAGGCTCAACTCCACATGGAAGCTGCCAAGGCTTGGGGCTTTTACCCTCTGATGTGATGTCCCAAGTTGTTCCTTGGCCCCTTTTAGCCATGGCTAGAGTGGCTGGAAACCAAGTCCCTAGGCTGCACACAGCAGGGGGGACCTGGGCCCAGCCCACAAAACCATTCTTTCTTCCTAGTCCTCTGGGCCTGTGATGGGGGGGGCTGCCATCAAGTTGCAAATTTTTCAAACTTTTGTGCTATGTTTCCCTTTTAAAACCGAATGCTTTTAACAGCACCCATGTCATGTCTTGAATGCTTTGCTGCTTAGAAATTTCTTCTGCCAGATACCCTAAATCTTCTCTCTCAAGTTCAAAGTTTTACAAATCTCTAGGGCAGGGGCAAATTACCACCACTCTTTTTGCTAAAACATAGCAAGAGTCACCTTTAGTCCAGTTCTCAACAAGTTTCTCATCTCCATCTGAGACCACCTCAGTCTGGAATTCATTGTCCATATCATTTATTATCAGTATGTTTGTCAAAGCCATTTGATAAGTCTTTAAGAAGTTTCAAACTTTCCCACATTTTCCTGTCTTCTTCTGATGTCTCCAAAGTGTTCCAACCTCTGCCTGTTACCCAGGTCCAAAGTCGCTTCCACATTTTTCGGTATCTTTATAGCAGCACTTCACTTCTGGTACCAATTTACTATATTAGTCCATTTTCATGCTGCTGATAAAGACATACCTGAGACTGGGTAATTTATAAAGAAAAAGAGATTTAATGGACTCATAGTTCCACATGGCTAGAGAGGACTCACATCGTGGTGGAAGACTAAAGAAGAGCAAAGAGACTTCTTATATTGTTGCAGATGAGAGAGAGAGAGAAAAAGAAAACCTTGTGCAGGGAAGCTCCCCTTTATAGAACCATTAGATCTCGTGAGACTTATTCCCTATCACGAGAACAGCATGGGAGAGACTCACCCCCGTGATTCAATTACCTCCCACTGGATCCTTCCCATGACATGTGGAAACCGTAGGGGCTATAATTCAAGATGAGATTTGGGTGGGGACACAGTAAAACTGTATTACTTACCCAGCATCAGAAATTAAGCATAGAAATGTGAATGCAGCAAAGATAGTTAATACGAGCTAAATATTTCATGTGCTTTTCTAAATATCCTCAGTTCTCTGAAGTTCAGACCATGTGACCAGTTTGGGCCCATAGGCTACGAGTACAAGCTAAAATTAGTGTTCTTCCTCTATCTCTTATGCCCTGCTTAAGGAAAGGTGAAGGAAACCTACATCCCGGAATTACCACATGAAGAAGCAAGAGCAGGGAAAATTTGTCCCATCCACATCAGATTTTACTTGAGAGAGGAAAGCATCTTTGTTTTATTAAGCTACTGAGATTTTGAGGTTTGTTACTGGCGCCTATCATATTCTGGAGAAAACAGGGTGATTCTTGTGTGATATGTTCTCCTTATTCTCAGGTTATCTGCTCTATGAACTGACCTTGCAGAAACAGATGTTATTTGAAGGAAAATCCTGCCTACAAATTTGAAATTTGTTTCAGCTTCACAATGGCAGTCTTTAAAAACCTTCAACCACAGTCAAGTTTATATTAATATTTAGCTTATTGAGGATTTTTTGGATATTTTTATTATACTTTAAGCTCTGGAGTATATGTGCAGATTGTGCAGGTTTGTTACATAGGTATACACGTGCCATGGTGGTGGTTTGCCACATCCATCACTCTGTCATCTACATTAGGTATTTCTCCTAATGCTATCCCTTCCCAATCTCCCCACACCCTGCTATTCCTCCCCTAGCCCCCTACCCCTCAGGCCCCAGTGTGTGATGTTTCCCTCACTGTGTCCATGTGTTCTCATTGTTCAACACCCACTTATGAGTGAGAACATGCAGTGTTTGGTTTTCCGTTCTTGTGTCAGTTTGCTGAGAATGATGGTTTCCAGTTTCATGCATGTCCCTGCAAAGGACATGAACTCATCCTTTTTATGGCTGCATAGTATTCCATGGTGTATATGTACCATATTTTCTTTATCCAGTCTATCATTGATGGGCATTTGGGTTGGTTCCAAGTCTTTGCTATTGAGAATAGTGCCGCAACAAACATACATGTGCGTATGACTTTATAACAGAATGATTTATAATCCTTTGGATATATACCCAGTAATGGGATTGCTGGGTCAAATGGTATTTCTATTTCTAGATCTTTGAGGAGTCACTACACTGTCTTCCACAATGGTTGGATTAATTTACACTCCCACCAACAGTGTAAAAGTGTTCCTATTTCTTCACATCCTCTCCAGCATCTGTTGTCTCCTAATTTTTTAATGATCACCATTCTAACTAGTGTGAGGTGGTATCTCAATGTGGTTTTGATTTGCATTTCTCTAATGACCAGTGATGATGAGGTTTTTTTCATGTTTGTTGGCTGCATCAATGTCTTCTTTTGAAAAGTGTCTGTTCATATCCTTTGAACACTTTATGATGGGGTTGTTTGTTTTTTTTTCTTGTAAATTTGTGTAAGTTCTTTATAGATTCTGGATATTAGCCCTTTGTCAGATGGGTAGATTGCAAAAATTTTTTCCCATTCTGTTGGTTGCTGGTTCACTCTATTGATAGTTTCTTTTGCTGTGCAGAAGCTCTTAAGTTTAATTAGATGCCATTTGTCTATTTTGGCTTTTGTTGCCAATGCTTTTGGTGTTTTAGTCATGAAGTCCTTGCCCATGCCTATGTCCTGAATGGTATTACCTAGGTTTTCATCTAGAGTTTTTATGGTGTTAGGCCTCACATTTAAATCTTTAATCCACCTGGAGTTAATTTTTGTATAAGGTGTAAGGAAGGGATCCAGTTTCAGCTTTCTGCATATGGCTAGCCAATTTTCTCAACATCATTTATTAAACAGGGAATCCTTTCTCCATTGCTTGTTTTTGTCAGGTTTGTCAAAGATCAGATAGGTGTAGTTATGTGGCATTATTTCTGAGGCTCTATTCTGTTTCATTGGTCTATATCTCTCTTTTGGTACCAGTAGCATGCTGTTTTGATTACAGTAGCCTTGAGTATTGAGGAACAAAATTAGTTGCAGTCCTAGCGTATAGGTGATAACTGTCGTTCACTCACAGATGCTGTGATTTTGCCCATTCCTGCAGATAGACTGGCAAAGGCTCATGTTTGGCATGTGATGCAGTATTTCAGACACTGCTTTTCCATGTTGAAATGACTTAGATGATAAAGCTGCTATTTAATGACAGATGCTACTATGGCCTGTAATGGGTAGTTCTGGCTTTGGCACTAGCTTCTCTTCTTTCTCAGTGATTTCCAGTGTTAAACAATATGTATTCTCTGTATTATTCTTACAAAGACAATAACCAAAAAATAGATCACTATAAAGGAAGTTTACAAGATTGCTCTCAACCCTCCCTGGACCATTTGGCCAGGACATTCCTGTGTGTTTGACAGAAGGCTCTGCCTGCCTCTCTCAGCCTCCAAGCTTTGTGTCATGCTCCAAGAAACATGCAGATGGCAAGGATGCCAGATGCACCAACCACATTTTTTTCTGGGTTGAAGATGTTTAGAAAATTGCAAGCAACATTTGTGTGTGTGTGTGTGCGTTTTCTTTTTCTCCATTGTTTCATCTTAATTATTTCTATTGACTAAAATTCTCTCCTCTCAAATTGGAGATTTTTATTTCTAGAATTTTTTAACTTGGGCAGTTGGGTTCTATTCTGTGACAGTTTTTTCCCTGTTATAGTTTTAGCCTCATCTCTCAGGGATGTCTTGTCTTCTATGAGGACAATTCTATGTTGTCTCAGCAGGGCCAGCTTTTGAACTCATTGCCTTGTCTGCATTGAGGTTTACCGCACCAACATTTGCTATCTCTTCCTTTTTAAAAAAAAAAATTTAACATTTTAGTTGTCTCCACTGGGATCCAGTTAGGGCCCCCTCACATGTGTCTATTCCAGCTTCATTATCATCTCCATCCTGCCCACTCTCAATTGACTCTCAGCTCTAACTCAGGTTCCATCTGTTGTGTTTTTGGAGGGAGGCAGGTAAAGCAAATCTCAAAGATGGTGGGTCACTACAGTATCCAGATTCTGTACAGTAGCTGAGAAGTAGTGCTACTATATTTTGGAACCATCTAAACCCTGACTTTTTAAAGGGCTATTTAGAAACGACACTGATGCATGTTTTAAAGGTAAGGAATTAGCAACGCTTTTGAAATGTTATAAAACCTCTTAAAGCGCTGAATGGACTTGATACCATTCTTACACGGAGGAGACACTATGTCACTTTAAAGTATCACTTTCGTCATCTTTTACCCATATTTCCAAACCTTCCTTAGGGTGGTCCATAACCCAGACTCTTCAGGAGTTCACAGGGAGAGTCTGAAGAAGATAAAGTGGTAGCTTTCTTTATCTGGGTGTTTTAATCTATTGCTTCAGGACAATATGTCGGGAGACAGACCACCATGATTTCTCAAACGCCAGTCAAGAAGTGACTACAGTAAAGTCATAGGTTAAACGGGGGATTAGATTCCAAAGGCAGTGAGTAAGTGAAAAGTCACATAGAGACAGAATAATTCTTGGAAAGCTTTAAGAAAGATTCTCTGTTGGAAACCAAGATAGAGCCAGTTTTCTTTCTGATTTTCAAGCAGATGAGCACCAGATGAAGAGGTTGGCTTGTGTTTTGGGGCCATGCTATTCCAAAAATACGTGTGTGTGTGTGTGTGTGTGTGTGTGTGTGTGTGTGTGTTTTAAATTATCTAATTACACTGAAGGGAAAAGTGGATTCACCTCTTTCATCTCTGGGGCATTTTCTCATGGAATAAAAGGCAAGCAAGACTACCTTCATTCGCAATCTCAATCGCAATCTGTTTCCAAATTTGTATGCCTAAATTTGTGTAATTTAGATACACATGTTGATGTGGCTGCTCCAAGGTAGTTTCTTGAAGAAAGGTTGTCAGTTCCGCTTTGGAGAGATAGGAGGGAGGTCCAGAGTCCATCCTGTTAAATAGTGGAAATGCTGTAAAGAAGGAATTAAAGAGCATGTCCTCAGTGCAAAGACAAGATTCCTATCTTCTCAATGACTCTTTGTTCTTAGAGAAGCTTCTGAGATGAGAAGGAATGAGGCTTCTGTGGAGAAAATTTCCAGTTCACTCTATTGGAGTTGAAGCTCTAAGCAGCTGAACTGTTAGTACTTGCCAATTCAGGAGGTAAACAGAAGGAAACCCTCTCCTAAAGTCTGAAGAGCTCAGGCAGGGCTGTGGCTGTCGGAATCCTGGAGGACCCTTGCGTCCCATGATGTCAGACTTCTGAGCATGTTACTGCGAGGAAAGCACCAGTAGCAACGGGGATCTCAGCATTTCAGTACCTGATCTGGAAAGATTCTCTTTCTTAGAGTTTTAAAAGTTATTTGGCAAAGTTTCACTGAAGCAGTTTGTTGATTTTAAGTTACTGTAAGTCACTTTGGAGATTTCCACTATAGCCAATAGAATCTTTTTGAGTATTTTCCCTTTCACCCAGAGTACTTGCAAGTGGCTGTCCTGAGCAACCAAGAGGAGACATTTCTATAAATTTCTGGGGAGGATTTGAATGAAAGAAACCTGGTTCACTTGTCCAAGGCATTTCTGTCATAATGTGGGCAGAGGAAACAGGAAGTCTGTGAATTATTTCCTCTAGACCTCATCACTGGAGGGTGTACCTGTGAGCCTGCCTTGTGCACCATGTTGGGATCCAAGCCCTGACCAGAAGTGATTGCCATTTCTCTGATGAAGAAACTCAAGTGAGCTTTGATTGTGGGACAAATCAGAAGCATGGTGGCCATGTGGCCTCTAGGTCACATTAATCTAGTAATGCTAGTGAGCAAGTTTGTTTGTAAGAATTCCATATTCAGGAAAACTCTCCAAATTTAATCATGTATTGGGAGACCCCAGATTGGTTTTGGATTGCTTCTAAACTTGGATGCATAGCTGGAGGACCACAACAACTCACTGTTTTTTCTTTTTTTTTTTTTCCTTTATAAAGTGAGGTGATGGAGAGTGGGCTGCTGGAGAGCAGTTGGGTGTTGGGTGTCAACTAGTCTAAGATGCATTGCTGGGCTAGTATTTTATGAGTCTATGATGGGCATCTCTCTTTGCATAGAATACAAGTGAAATGTGTTCTGAAACATGTTCTTTAATTAATGTCCCTTGCAGGAATGCTTCTCTGTTGATAACTACAGTTCTGTATTTTGAACTTCAGTAAACAAAAAGAGCCATGTGCTCTTTAATAACCCCTGTACTATTCGGTTTCTGATGAGCAGTGTGGCTCCAGAGCTGAGGTCTGTAAGCGCTTCAGGGTAAAGGTGTAAAAACGGAACTAGCTGAGGCCAAGGTGCAGAAGAGAGTGAGTAATAGTAACTGAATACTGCCCATGGACCAGGCATTCTATCAATTGCTCTACCGGCTTTGTTGTATTAAGGCTCACAATAACCCTATGGGTTTGGGATTATTTTGATCTTATTTAATAAGTAGTTATAGTGAGGCTTACAGAATAATTTGCCCAAGCTCACAGAGCTAGAAGGTGGCAGGGACAAGACTTGAATGCAGGTTGCGTATTGCTGAGAAGGCTCTTTTAAACATAGTGTGATGGTCTGTTGATTTTTTGTGTTTATTCCATTAAACTCATTTCTGCAATGCTTTGGGAAAATTGAAAATATCTTTAAAAGCTACATGTGATAAATGTTTTAAAATTGCCATCTAAAAACAAGCATGTAACTTAACCAACCATTAAAAAATTTATATAAACTTACTGTACAATAAAATGTTGTTCCAATTTTAAATTAAACAGATTAAAATAAATATCCAGTGTAATTCCCAGAACTGTCAGCTACTCACTATCTGTTCAGTCAATTAAACATCATCAGCTATTTGTGTACTCAAGAGTATTATTGAATTAACCACCAGGCTTTTGGTGTTTTGATTGTTACTACAGATGCTGCTGCTTTGCTTCGCTTTGAGAACCGCGGAGAGAAAGAGACAAGCACACACAGCTGAACTGGTGGTCTCCTCAAAGAAAATACTTATAAATGGAAGACTGGCTTATTAATAATTACTTTTGATAAAGACTGCAGACAACGAAACTGCCTCTAACATTCTCATACATAATCTTTCTCTGCATGGATACGTAAAACCTCAAACAAAAGCCAGTGCCAACAACGATATTCCCAGATAGCTGATTTCTTTCACAAAATGTTCAGAAGCCTCGAAAAACCCAGTTTTTCACATCTGAATTGATACATTTTCTAAGAATGGGTGAAAAGCACTGGAGGGGGCGGATCCAGAAAGGTGCGTGTGAGGCTAGAAGGAAAAGTGACGACCTCTTATGTTTGTATTTGCCTTTTCTTCTGAATAGGTTTCGTTCATGGGGACCTATTTGGGTAATCATGACGTTTTCTTATTTTTCATGGTGTGGCAAAATATTAAAATTTTCTTACTGCTGAGGAGGAAGAGTTGTCATATAACACATTAAGGACATTTTTGGTTTTAGTCTACCCTAGTTTAATGTCCTCCAATTACATATCACAAAAGCCAGCCCCTACCCTCTCCATGGGGCTCAGGATATCACTTCCGTCTGTTCAGTTTCTGATCAGGCATATGTGAAATAAGGCAGAGAAAGCATTCTCAACATGAACCACACTTCGTTATGAATCCACAATAGGGTGAGCTTTTAGGAAGACAAGCTTCATGTTCTTAAACTTTATAGATGTGTTTCCCAATCCTCCTCTGTCTTTCCCATTGTTTCTGCTGGCATCAGGCCTCTCCTATCTTTCCTTGGCTGCTCCTGCACTGATTTTCTCACCGCACTGGCTGGTGAGCATGTTCACGATCGTGAGAATAAGCTGCTCCCTCTCCTGGCACTGCTTTTTGAAGAAAACATTTCCTTCCCTTGTGCAAGCCAAGGAGTTACTTCCGTGGGGAGAAGGCTGGAGTGCTGATTGGAAACATGCATGATTGCTGGTTTAAATTGGGCTTATTTGCAACAGACAGAGATTGGGAGAGATAGGAGAATGGGCTTCTCCTGGTACTGAGGTGGTTCCCACATCTGCTTCTTATTAGGTGCACTGCGGGGAAAAGTCTTTGAAATTAACTGTAGTTGTGGAATAACAAGATAGGCTTCTTAGTATGGGGGATTGTGAATGATTACCCTCCAAAATGAAGGGTTGATGTTTCATCCTCTAGGTACCTTACTTTTTCCAGGGTGGTTTGGCGCTAAATAGAAACTGGAGAGGTGTCCCACCTAGCCCCAGTGGATGAAGCTGCTATTTTACTCTCTTCTTTGGAAGCCTAGAGTCTGGCTTTCAGGGCATAGAGTGCACAGCCATCTGGGAGTCATCACCTCCACTTTCCTAGTCCTCTGGGACCTACAGCAACCAGGGGTATTCTTGGTGCAGATTTGTGTCTACTGGGGATGAGCAGACCTGCTGCTGGCCTTACCTGTTCTAGAGTTTCAGGTGGCACTCTAGAAACAGTCACTGTGGCACAGGTCTGCAAAAAGAAAAGAATATATCTAAAAACTTTCTTGACTATTTTTCTCATCATTTCAGATCTAAACCTCTTTTGAGATAAGCCTCATAATCTGAAGAAGACACCTGGGCCTCATGAGTAAGTTATTCTCTGTATATTCTCATTTCTCATTTAATATTTTTTTCTCTCCTCGTATTGAATATAAGAGCTGTCACAGCAAAACTCTTGTTACTGTCTTGTGTTCCCTGGGCCTAAGCAATGTTTGGAATATTGTAAGCACTTCAAGATTGAAGGTTGACTGAGTGAATCAAAGAAGAAATGAAGGGAAGTCATTACCAATAGAGGATACTTCTGGAAGCTGCATGAAACTCTTGGATTCTTGACTGAGAGGACGTTGGCATTGTGACAAAATCCCTGGAGTTGCAATAGGTCAGCGTGACCCCTCTGAGGTCAATTTAACTGATATTTTGGAATTAGGCAGGAGAAAGACCAGACAGAAGAAATTAGAGGGTCAGTGACCTTCCAGACTACTTTCAATAACCATGTTTTGGGGAGCTGTTACGTTCACTTGGATCAGCCTCATCAGAGAGTTTTCCAAATAGAAACAACAATTACCCATTATGTGTGGTGTAAGTTTGCAGGCAGAGGTCTCAATTAGTTCTCTTCTTTAATGACCATCTAATTCTGCAGTTCTCTGATATCCCCTCATTAAAGTACCCGTAAGGAAATGATTTGAGAGTTTTTTTAACTAGTCTTTTTTTTATTTTAAGGTTCTGATCAGAAAAATCACTCAGATTACCTCAGGAAATGAAAGTAAAGACAGATTTTACATGTTGTTATTAGAATTTTTACATTGCTATTTTATATTTGCCCTGCTACAGAGTGAGAAGGGTAACCTCTTCATGCCTCAAGAGAAGAAAAGTTGTAATTGAAATCATTTCTGTTGGTCCTTGTGGAAGTGGAAGAAGGAGACAAGTCATTCCACATAAGAGAACCCATGACAGGTCCAACCTCAGCCCCCAACCCCCTTCAAGGCAGGGATGTCTTCAGGCTGTATTCAAATTTCTGAAACAGTTATGGAGGGAAATCTCACCACAGGGGGCTGTGGCTAATCACAACCCTTGTGACTAATAACTCATTTATTTTTTAATATTATCCTGGGGAGAAAACAAAGGGGCCTTTTTGAAATAATCTGAATAATATTTGTCTCAAAGAATTCCAGACCTTCCATTTGGTAACTTATAAAAAGTTTAATTAATGTGGTACCAGTGATAAGTCTTCCTAATCTTTGAATAAAATCTAAATTTCTTGAGTTTGCATATAATCCACCGTGGCCTCTCCAGCTTCTCTGCTGTAATGACTATAGATCTCCAAATCCTATGAGTAATTGACTTATTATTTTTTTTCTAATTCAAAATTTCCAGGCATTCAGAGAATCTTATTGGTCATCCTCATTGAGGTGCAAAAGGACATGGCTTTTTCCTACTTATAGGCCAAATGGCCGTCTTAGATTCAGTCACGTTGCCTTCCATAAGACTGGCCCTGGAGAAGCCTAAATAGAAATTTTTCCTCAGAAGGAGCCATGCATATGGCAGTGATTCAGAAGCTTGGCGTATTCAGGACAGGGTAGAATCAGAAACCTGGCTTGTTCAATTCTGCTCATTCTTTTGTTTCAACTTATTAAAGAATAACATGAAAGAATTTAGCTTCCATGGAAGCTGAAAGCAACTTTGGATAGCATTTAGATGAACCTCCACATTTTAAAGAACAGGAAACTGATAAAAAATGCCCTGGCCAAGATCACAAAGGCAATTAAAGGCAGAACCAAAATAATTCAGGTGGACTCACTCGAAGAGTGATGACATGGCTCTGGCAAACTGTCTCTGAAACATTTGCTCCCCACGTCAACCCCTCCCCATTTTCTTTGGTAAAGAGCAGAGTTTAATTTCCACAGAAGTATACTAAAATCATAATTAGAAAACCAAGTAAGAAGGCAATAAATAATCCAATATTCTGGAAGGTTTTAAAAGATTTGCCTCATCTGTTTTGTGAAGTGAAGATAACTTTATGCAAATTGTAGTGATATTTTTTAACGTTGTTCAGGCCTTTTGAGTTCTCACTATAAAATTGGATAATATATTCCTGACTACTTAAATGGAGAAAGAAAAGATGAGTATTGGTGTTAAACCCTAAACTCTCATTTATTTTGGAGATACACAAGTTGACATAAAGAAACAATTTATAGAACAAAGAAGCACAATTCATTGCCTTCAAGTACATAAAATAGAGTCAAGCCAACAAATTTATCTAATGGTGTTCCTAAGAAGACTCATTGTAAGTATTTAATTAATATATTATTTAATATGCTATTTTTGTGGTCATCAATTATGCTTTTGGAGTATATATAAAATCATCTGGAAATGGGGATATGGTAAAACTAACTTCATTCTAGACCTTGTTCTAATGAATAGCAATTTTTAGTATGCTCAGACTTAAAAGTTTATGTAGTTTTGAATATTTTGATTTTAAAATTGTGTGTTTCTCTGACAGATCTCAACATGCTTTAATATAATTAGATGAGTGTCAGTATTATCTGTGGACTACATTTTGCTGATGGGAATCTGAATCTCAGGACTAAGGAAGAAGGGGAGGGTGGTGTTCTCCAAAAACTAATTCTTAGGTTAATAACTGACTTAGGAGATCATACCCTGCTCTTTCACATTTACTTTTCGTTTAGTTCTTCAGGAGTTTGGAATAGAAAAGTGGGAAATAAAATGTGGTAAGGACAATTTATTATTAGACTGTAGATATTTTAAAGAAAAAGCAGTCCTTTATACTCTTTTACGCTATGACATATGTTAAAAAACAGGAAAAATGGTGATGGCTTGTAAGTTGATATTTAGGACCCATATGATTCATGTCCACTCCTAGTCCAGGAACAACTTAACATCTGCTGGTAAACCTCTGGAAAGCAACATGGCCAATATTTAACCAATCCCTTTTGTCCTGGTTGTGGGTTGCTGACTTTTCATCCTTAGTCTTTTAGGAAAATTTAACTTTGTTGAATTGGCTTTGGCAGGTTAGCTTGATGTAAGTGTATTAAAAAAAATCACAAGCAATTTAATTACAGGAAATCAAAGAGAATTCCCTAATGACTGTTGCTGTTACAAAGGTAGTCATAGCAGTTTTTAAAATATTTTTCCTTTTTTTTTTTTCCGCCATTTCAGACAGTCCAAAAAAGAAAGAGGGCCAGCTGAGTATATTGCCAGGGAGCTAGCAAATGAGACAAAGAATGCCAGTGATACATGCATTAGTTTCTCTGTTTTTAAAAGCCATGAGCTTCAGGAACCTTGGTGAAACCATTGAGGAAAAAGCTTATCAATATTAAAGGACATTCTAAAACTCATTGGAGATATTTATTTCACCCTATTAGAAAATACTTTATTAGACTGAGTCTATTTTATGTGTTGAGTCAACAGAACCAGTCTCATCTTTCCTTCCCTTGTCCTCTTTAGAAACCCCTCAGGACTAACTCCAACTCAAGTCATTACAGAATATAGTTACAGGAATCTCAAAAGGAATAAAAGCGCTAATATTGAACCATGCTCTCTAATACAGTTTGCATGTTTGTCACCACCTAAATATCATGTTGAATTGTAATCCCCAGTATTACAGGTGGAACCTGGTGGGAGATAATTGGATCACTGGGTGTGGATTTCTCATGAATGCTTTAGCTTCTTCTTGGTGCTGTCCTCCTGATAATGAGTTCTCACAAGATCTGGTCATTTAAAAATGTGTGGACCTCCACCTGCAATCTCTTTATTGCTCCTGTTTTTATCATATGAAGTACCTGCTCCTGCTTCACCTTCCACTATGAGTAAAAGCTTCCTGAGGCCTTTCCAGAAGCAGATGCTAGGGCTCTGCTTCCTGTAAAGCCTTCAGTACTATGAACCAATTTAATCTGTTTTCTATATAAATTATCCAGTTTCAGGTATTTCTTTATAGCAATGCAAGAATGGCCTAATACAGAAAATTGATACCAGGAGTCCGGTATTGCTATAAACATATCTAAAATTGTGGAAGTGACTTTGGAAGTGGGTAACAGGTAGAGATTAGAAGAGTTTGGAGGGCCCAGGGGAAGATAAGAAATGAAAGAAACCTTTGATTTTCTTAGAAACTGGTTATATGATTAGCCAAAATGCTGATAGTTATATGGATGGTAGTGTACAGGCTGCCGAGGTCTCAGATGGAAGTGAGGCACTCATTGGGAACTGGAGCAAAGGTCATGCACGTTATACCTTAGCAAAGAGCTTGGCTGCGTTGTGCCTTTGCCCTAGGGATCTGTGGAAGTTTGAACTTCAGAGTGATAATTTAGGGTATCTAGCAAAAAGACATTTCTAAGCAGCAAAGTGTTCAAAATGTGGACTAGCTGCTTCTAACAGCTCATCCTGAGATGCAGAAGCAAAGAAATGACTTTAAATTTGGAGTAATACTCAAACAGGAATTAAAGTGTAAAGTTTAGAAATTTTGCAGCCTAGCCATGTGGCAAAAGAAGAAAAAGCTTTTTTGGGATAGGAATTCAAATAGACTGTGAAAGAACTACTTGCTAGATATTTGCATAACTAAAAGGGAGCCAAATACTAATATGCAAGATAATGGGAAAAAAGACCCCAAAGACATTTCAGAGATCTTCAAAGCAATCCCTTCCATCAAAGGCCTAGATGCCTTGCAGGGAAAAATGGTTTAGTAGGTCAGGCCTGGGGACTTACTACCCTGCTCAGCCTCAAGACACTGCTGCTCCTCACATCCTGGCCACTCTGGCTCCATTCCCAGCTCAAAGGGGCCTCTTAGCTTCCTCTTCTCTTCCTCTTGGTACAGCTCAAGCTGCAGCACTGGAGGGTGTAAGCCATAAGCCTTGGCAGTTTCCATGTGGTGTTAAGCCTGCAGTGCCTAGAGTGCAAGAGTTGAGGCTTGGCAGCCACTGCCTAGATTGCAGAGCTTGTATGGAAAAGCCTGGTGTCCGGGCAGATGCCTATTTCAGGGACAGAGTCCTCACAGAGAACCTCTACTAGGGCAATGCCAAGGAGAAATGTGGAGTTGGAACCTCCACACAGAGTCTTCTCTGAGACACTGCCTAGTGGAGCTGTGAGAAGGTGGCTACCACCCTCCAGAACTGAGAATGGTAAATCCACCCTGTGCCTAGAAAAGTCATAGCAAGTCAACAGCCTGTCAGAGCAGCCTTGGGGCTGAACCCTGCAAAACTTCAGGGATGAAGCTGCCCAAGTCTTTGGGATTCCACGCCTTGTAGCAGTGTGTCCTGATGTGGGATGTGGAGTCAAAGGAGATTATTTTGGAGATTAACGACTTAATGACTGCCTTGATGGGTTTTGAATTTGCATGGGTCCTGTAGCCCTTTTCTTTTGGCCAATTTCTCCCTTTTGGAATGGGAATGTTTACCCAATGCTGCTACCTCTTTTGTATCTTGGAAGTAGATAACTTGTTTTGATTTTACAGGTTCATAGGTGGAAGGAACTCAACTCTCAATGAGACCTTGTATTTTGTACTTGGGACTTTCGAGTTAATGCTAGTATGAATTAAGACTTTGTGGGGGACACTGAGAAGAGCTGATTTATTTTAAAATGTGAAAAGAACATGAGATTTGGGAGGGGCCAGGGGCAGAATGATATCGTTTATATATTTGTCTCTGCCTAAATCTTATGTCGAATTGTAATACCTAGTATTGGAGGTGGGTCCTGGTGGGAGGTGATTGGATAATGGAGGTGAATTTCTCATGAATGGTTTAGCACCATCCTCTTGGTGCTGTCCTTGTGTAGTGAGTGAGTTCTCACAAGATCTGATCATCTAAAAGTGTGTGCTGCCTCCCCCTACATTCTCTCTCTTGCCCCTGTTTTCACCCTGTTAAGTTGTCTGCCCTTGCTTTGTCTTCTACCATGAGTAAAAGCTTCCTGAGGCCTTTCCAGAAGCAGATACCAACAGTATGCTTCCTGTACAGCCTGTAGAAGCATGGACCAATTAAACCTTTTTTCTTTATAAATGACCCCAGTCTCAGGTATCTCTTTATAGCAATGCAAGAGTGGTCTTATACACTCCCTGATATATCACAGCTTCCCCACCGCAGTGAACAAGTGCTCTTAATGAAGCATATAGGATCCTTTTTAAAACTATCTTTGAGACAATGGAAATAACAACAGGTGACACTTTAACAGCAGCTCTGGTGGCAAGAGAATGATTGCTTTCTTCACTTTGTGGCTCTACTGAACTATCAAAAAAGTAAGTGAAAAATCACAGGTAGATGATTTTGTTCTATAGGAAATACTTATTATGATTCTGCTGTGATAAATAAGACCTTTACAAATAATCCACCTCCCTCTATTTATTTACTTGTTCATATATTCAAAAATATTGTTGAGTACCAACTTGTGCAAGACATGTTAAGTGGTGTGTCATAATTGTGAGTTAAGCAATAAGGAGCTCCCTCCTTCTCCTTCTTCAGTTCTTTACTTAAATGTATTGTAACACTAAGTCCTATCCTGGTCACTGTTCTCATAATTACAACCTCTCACACACACTTATTATCACTCTTCCCTCCTTTTACTGTCTTTAGCCTTTACTCACATCTAATATGTGATGTATTTTATTTATTTACTACTTGTCTCTCCTGTTATAATGTAAACTTCATGAAGCTAGGGACTTTAATTTTTTTGTGTTCACAGACCCAGCATTTTTTAAAAAGTGTCTGGAGATAGTCACTCAACAAATATTTATAACCAATCAATTAATGAATGAAGTAATTGGAGGCAAAAACGTAATAATGAAATGGTACTAAAGACCCCTCCTGTTTTTTATTTGGATCCATTAATCAGTACTAATTGCATCTGTTGTTTTCAGACTTCTAGACATTTTGTCATCTCTTCTCCAAAAATGTCAGGTGTCATGGTGCCTGAAGAATTGGAGAAAACACAGTTAATTATATCTGTTTTCCTCTGAGCTACACATCAAACATGCATGGCAATAAAGATCAGATTTTCCTGGAAATATTTGACAAATTGATTACCATATGCTTCCAAGAGGGCTCCGAAATTATTTGTGAAAATTTATTAATTGGGTTGATAATGCTTATTTTGCTGGGTTCCTGTGAAAAGTATGTGGGATAAGGTATGTCAAATCTGGCATTGGAGATCAAGGAGATGCAGAAAAAGTAGTAAAAGAGACTGAACATGAAATTCTAGAGAGGCAGAGAAAACCAGGCTACATAAGTGTTCAAGGGTGAATGATGAACTTTGGTGGTCCGGTTTATAATGCAACTAATGAAGCATTAGTAAAGGGGAGGTTATTGATGACTTTCATAAAAGGAGATTCAATAGCTTGATAAGGGGAAACTTTATTGAAATAAATTTAAGATAAAATGAGAGTACATGTGTATAGCGGACAATTGGTATAGACAATACTTTCACAAACTTTTATATAAAGGAAAGAGGAGAAATGGAGTGTAAGGTCATAAGAGATTTTGTGTTTTTTATGGTTCCCCAAATAATAGCCTGTTGGCATGAGAATGATTCCATAGAAAAGAAAAAAGTTATTGATGTGATTTATAGAAAAAATGATGCCTGGAGGAATGTTCTTGGTGGATGAGAGGAACGGGGTCTGGTGGACGGGTAGCAACACTGACCATAGCTAGAACAGAAAAGAAGCCTCAACATTTTTGCCCATACCCTGGAGGAAGACCTTAATAAATACTGCAAATTTGGTAAAAATAGCTGATATACTAGATACTAAAGTTGAATTTAAAATATCTGTCATATATAAATATAAATTAGGGCCAGATAATTTGAAATAGATGGGCTTACAAAAGGTAAACGAAAATACAGATAATCAAAAGCATGTAACTTGAGAGGGAAATAATTAAGGTTAAATTGTTATAAGATTTCATGTAGGTTTTCAAAGTGGATAAAAAATTTTATTAACTTTACACTGTTAATTATGAAAGTTAAAAATTTTAAGTGCAATCAGTAAAACAAACAAAAAAATAAAGTGTGTATAATAGTCTATGACAGGAAAAACAATGGAATTCCAAATATAAAATAGGTTTATCTACTAGAACATACCTAAAGAAGAGTAACCAGATGTTCAAGGGTCTGAAAACAATGGTTAAAAGCATAAAATATATAGTTTTGGTAAGAAAAGACATTTTCTTTGAAGGACTTAATGCTCAAATTATTTCTTCAATTTGATAGTCTTTAAATATTTTAAGATCTATCATAAGGGGGGAAGGGATTAAATGTACTCCTTATTTAATGTTAGAAAGTTGAACAGGGCTATGGATATGAATTATGGGGAGGTGGTTTGGGGTTTATCATAAGGAAAATATTTATAAAAATGGAATGGCTACATGTGAGATACTGAGCTCTCCTTCAGAGTTCAAGATCATCTGTCAGGAAATTTTGGTATGGGTCACTGTAGCAAAAGTTGGACTCAATGAACTGAATGAACTCTTTGCCAACTCAAAGATTTTAAAATAATAGTAATGATTTTTTAAAGTGTACTGATCACCTTAAAGACATTACTTTATTCAGTCTTTGCAATAACATCATCAGATAGGTATTATCCCTGTTTTTCAGATGAAGATGCTAAAGTTTAGAGGTTTAAGTACCTTGTTGAGGATGTGCAGCTTGTGTGGGGATAGAAATCCAGGAGTGCCTCACTCTAAAGTGGGAGTCTTTTCATTATGCCTCACTGCATCCCAGGATGAGAGTCAGCGACTCATTTCTTATCTTGCCAAATTCCTACAAAGAAGTCCTTTCTGTCTCATAATAGTTGTGTAAAATATCATAAGCCAAAATCAGCAAAGGCATATATAGATATATATCTCCTTTACTGAAATTCTGTGTGTATGTGTAAAATATATGTATAAAATATATGTATATATGTGTGTAAAATATATGTATATATAATACATTGATTACACACACTCAATTTCAGTAAAGACATTGCTCCTTCTTTTCTGAAAACCTAGAACCTAAAAGAAGCCTTCTTCATGCATAAAAGTAAACTTCTCCAGGTGAATTTTGGCAGTAATATTGTTTTTAGAACTAATTGTTTTCAATATACAAATTAAACCTTTATCAATTTTTATGTAATTTCTCTTCTTTTATATTTGGTACATACATAATTGTCTTTTTTTTCTTTTTTTCATTTGATTCCTTTGTGAAGTCTGATGGTGTTGGATATTCTTATACAAATTCTGATAATAAACCTTAATATTGATTTGTCTGATAGGAGGGGCACAGCTTGGACATACTACTACCGAATGAAAAGAAATGTAATTTGGAAGATTTCTTTTAGTGAATCAATGGTGTATAGTGACATTTCAGAGGGAAGAGGATAGAAGATGCATGGATAAAAATTATTTTAGGCAAAATAAAAATTGACCATATCTCTACTCCGAATTTGAACCTCTAAAGACAACTAAATGCTAAAAAGATTCATTGTGGTCCTGAACTTGGGTGGACAGAAATGTGACATTCTGATACGCTGACTTTAGATGCACTATTTCCAGGGTATTTTCTACAAACTTGAGCTCGATGGAACTTTCCTGGGAGCAAATTTTCTAGTGAAATTTCCAAGCCGAATTTAATGGCATTTGGCTGAATTGGATGAGCTTCAAAGTAAACATGCCAAATCTGAGTTTTTGTTTGAATTGGCTGAAACCTGTTGGGTTCACGTCACCGGTGAAAAATGGCTTTGTTTGGGTGAATAGGTTTTGCTGAGGCTTCTAGTAGTTATGCTAAGAAAAGGCATGGGAAAATTTGGCCTCACAAAAACAAAACAAACAAAAACCTGAGAATCTGGAGCAGTGCTGTTGGGATCTCATCATCCCTAAAGTTCCTGCTGACATTTAGAATGAGTGCAGACTCTGCCCTTCAGTTTTGTAGGGGTTGAATTCCAACTTTGCTAGTTGACTTCTAAGTGTGTTTTTACTTTTTAATAACCAATAGCTAACCATTACTCTTATAGTGATTGAATTTTAGATCTCTCTTTCCCCTGAAAACACAAAACTTATTGTGGGACCATAGGGATGGTGGCGGGGTTGCTCTTTCCCCTCCCTTCTTGCAAACTGAAATTTGGAGGTTGAGTAGGAAAAAAGAGGAGTCACTTACTGAGTCACAGTCCACTTTGGCTTACTTATTTATAAAAAAGTTTCCCAATCTGGGGTGTGTGTGTGTGTGTGTGTGTGTGTGTGTGTGTGTGTGTGTGTGTTAGGGGCATTGTTTTGGGGATCTCTCTGAAGAAATATTCACAGAACTTCAAATGTAGCTCAATAAGACCTGTCATGGAGGACTTGTTCTCATCTGCCAGCACTCCTCTCTTGGAGAGTTGTACGTTTCTTGTTTTTGTGTAGTAAGTCACAGAAAACTATGCTAAATAGGAAAAGCTAATGTCAAAATATGCCTCCCTCACTTTATGCAGGTAAGCAGAGGAAGCTACTGTTAGATTAGAAAGTTTTGAGACTTCGTCTGTCAATGGTCATCTTGCCCAGAGGGAGAAGCTCTCTGCATATAGTTTTGCCTAAATACACCTGTATCTCTTGATATTTCATTTACACGAGCTGGTAAACTCACTTTTTTGGCTTAAGCTTAGTTTGAGTTGCAGTTTGTCACAACCAAAACCATAGTAACATATCCATAACTTCCACTAGTTATAAAATAGGTAAGACAGACCTTGAGATAGCTATTTCATTTGAATGACTGTGATGGCAAGATATATTATATTTATCCACAGTATTAAAACTGGCATCACCAAACCATAACTTAGGATTTCCAAATGACTTTACCTTTGTATTGTTCACAGAAGGGGGTGACTGACTCATGAGTATGACCTGAAGTTCTATGAAACACCATATACCCAGCACTTTAATATAAATGCGTGGGTATCTTAACCCAATGAGGGGCCACTAAGGTGCCTGATAGCCTTTTGCCATTTTGCAGTTGTTTTGATTGGGGCTCATTCTTTCCTCTTCCTTGACATACTGTTTCATGGCTCCTGCATACTGTCAGATGCTATGTTTCTTGTATTAGCGAATTTTTTTCCTGAATGTATTATAATTTTCAGTTACACTATCCACCTATCCTCTTTGCCCACTCTCCCATTAGAATGGTTTTTAGGGAAAGATACTCTTTAAATTTTCAGTAGCATTGGAATATTACAGACATGGAATGCTAAGTTAAATCTGACATTCTTCCTCTTAGCTCACTTTTTTATTACAAGCACATAACTTAAAAATCCACTGTGAGCTTTAATTGAATTTCCTGAGATGTTTTTATGATAACCCTATCCTACAATCAGAATTTTTTAAAAAAATGATTCCCATAGTTATCTTTATTAGATATGTGTTTATGCTCATGTTCGCTTTCACCAATTCTTCTGCCAACATGGCAGGATTTCATTTTGAGTACCATAAAAATGCATTTGTTTTAGTGGACAGAATAATGGAATTACTGTATTTTAATGATGTTGTTTTCTTTGTTCAGCATCCAGGCCATTGCTACAATTTTCCAGTCTGGTCGTGGCTAAAATGTTTTAGGCAGTATTTAGGATGGCTTGACTCCACCATACTAAAACATGCTGCTAATATTATAAATCCTTGTAACTTTGGAGATTTTTCTCAATGTATAAATACAGAAGTGTGGGATGGATTTTGCTTTTGGTGGTTTCAGAGGGGTGGCCATGCAAGAAATTGTTTTCAAAACAATCACCCCCACCATCTGTGCAGCAGAATAAAGATTCAAGGGGCTGATAGTGACCCTTGGGCACTGCCAGCAGAAAAGAGCTCAGGAAACTTCCGAGATCACCTACCCTTTGTGAGAAAATCACTGGGAGGAAGAAACAAAAAAACAAAATGGCTTTACAGGACTGACTTTACCTGATGTGAGGTTATGTTCAGGTTTTTAGGATAATGCTTATTTTTGTGGCGTTTGTTTACACAACATGATTTACTGCTGCCTTACTGGCTGAGTGTTACCTTCCCTTGTCTTTCTAGTGAAAACGTTTCATACCTATGCTATTAGGAGGTTCTGTAAGAAGTCCAACTTTTTAAGACAATAAAGTATGAGTGAGTAAAGAGCATGGAAATGTTGAATTTAGAAAGATAGACTGCTTTCCTTAGGTAAAAATATCCTCCTAATTTCAAACCCTCTCCAGAGGGCTAAGGAAAGCTTTAAATCTCTATTCAAAATTCTTCACAGCCAGACATCCCTTTTAAAGGAATTAGGTTACATCAGCTGATGTAATTAACTCAGATTGTTTGGGTGATTCAAATCCCAAAGGCAGCAATACATCTGTGTAGCATACACATTTCCCCTTCTGTGCAGAGGCGCCAGTGGTTTCAATTCTGGGTGTGTATTTGAGGAGGTTGAAGAAATGAGGGCAAGAGCAGGAGCTGGTGAAAGGTAATATAGAGAAGAATCATGTACCAAAAATGTTTTTTTAATGCTATCTGATTTCCTTTTAAATCTTTGTTTGAAAAAGGAATATCTCTTTGGAATCTCTCAATAATCAAATATATTAAAATAAACCATCTTATGTTTCATTGGCCTAGTTATTCATTCATTACTGCTCTTTGGGCATCTGGCCAGAAGTGTGGAGCTGGAGGGAGAGGTATCTTTTAGTCAATCAGTGAACTGGAAGGTGTGTCATTTTTTCACCTCTGACTTCCAGGAAAAGGGCTCAAGGATCTGTTGGCTAAACAAATCCAATTGCTTTATATTGTATTTGAATATCATCTTACATAGAATCTTGAAGCTATAAAGGTATATTTATGCTTAAATATTTCCATCTCCAGATGATGTTGCATCTGACCCATTTCATATAGTTTTCTGTCTATTCTTTTAAGAGTTTGACACTTGGAGCATCAGATTATACTCTTTTTCAAAATCTCTTTCTAATAGCCTCTCTTTTTCAATTATTACAAAGCTTCATCTCCGTAACACCCTATTTCTTGACCAGATTCTACATAGGTTGTGCAGTGTGTATTTACTCTTAGTGTCACATCGGCAAATGTGAAATACAGTTGTTGCTGTCTTTATATATTAAATTCTTTTTGATATTTTAAAACTGCAGGTCTTCTGCAGTGAGAAGAGTTATAACAAGAGGTAGAGATAATGCACTCAATTAATTAAGAACATGTATATATTAAGAGACTTCTGTTGACTATGACTAGATCACTGAAGTTAAAAACAGATAATTTTTTAAACAAATTTCTATTTATATTTTATGTTGCTTAGCTCAGTGCTGTATATTCGTTTATAATAGGAGAACGTTATTTTAAGCAAACATAAATAATTACATACCTTTTGGTTTTAAGACTTTTTTTTGGTTTTGAGGTACTTTTCTGGAGTAAAAGGGCTTTTAGAAAAATCACTATTAACCAGACGCAGTGGCTCACACCTGTAATCCCAGAACTTTGGGAGGCTGAGATGGGGATCACGAGGTCAGGAGTTCGAGACCAACCAGACCAACAGGGTGAAACCCCATCGCTACTAAAAATCCCCCCCAGAAATTAGCCAGGTGTGGTGGCACGTGCTTGTAATCCCAGCTACTCAGGAGGCTGAGGTAGAAGAATTGCTTGAACCCTGGAGGCGGAAGTTATTGTAAGCCGAGATCGCTCCATTGCACTCCAGCCTAGGCAACAAAGTGAGCCTGTGTCTCAAAAAAAAAAAAAAAAAAAAAAAATTTTTGTCCATGTTCTTAAGAATGTCTGATAAGAAGATATCTGAGTATTAGTGAAAGGATATAAAATATAATTCAATTGCTCTTGAAAGAAAAGCTCCAACCTAAGACTGCCCACAGTATTTAGGGGGCTTAGGCGTTTTCAAATAACTGTTTTAGTTTTGGCTTATTTGTCTAGACAACACAAGAGAGAATGCTTTTTCCATCAATTCTAGGTCTAATCTATCCAGTTCTGTTCAGCTTTTTTCTATCTCTCCTATCTAGTACATATGCCTCCAGGGGTCTTTCCTGATTGGTAGTGGTACACTGAATTCACTCTCACCCCTGGAGTTATTCAGTGTTACAGTTGGAAGCATCTTTAGGGATGATTGTCAAACTCTATTTTTAAAAAATTTTTGTATTTTACTGTGGTAAGAACATTTAATATGAAATTAACCCTTAACAGATTTTAAGTGTATAATACAGTATTGATACAATGTTATACAGCAGGTTTCTAGAACTTATTTATTTTAATACCATAAACGGTATATCCATTGGTAAGCAGCTCCCCATTTCCCATAACCTCCAGTCTCTACTCTCTGCTTCTAAGAGTCTGTTTTATATGCTGCATATAGGTAGAATTATACAGCATTTGTCCTGCCATAACTGGCTTATTTTATTTAGCATAATGTCCCCATGGTTGATCCATGTTGTTGCATATTGAACTATTTTTTTCTTTTTTAAGGCTAATATTCCATTTTATTTATATGCCACATTTTCTTTTTTTTTTTTTTTAATATACTTTAAGTTCTGGGGTACATGTGCAGATCTTGCAGGATTGTTACATAGGTATACACATGCCATGGTGGTTTGCTGCATCCATCCCCCCATTATCTAGATTAAGTCTTTCTCCTAAAGTCATCCCTTCCCAATCCCCCCACCCCCGGTATCCCTTCCCTAGACCCCCGCACCCCCAACAGGCCCCGGTGTGTGTTGTTCCCCTCCCTGTGTTCTTATTGTTAAACACCCACTTATGAGTGAGAACATGTAGTGTTTGGTTTTCTGTTCTTGTGTCAGTTTGCTGAGAATGATTGTTTCCAGCTTCATCCATGCAAAAGACATGAACTTATCCTTTTATATGGCTGCATAGTATTCTATGGTGTATATATGCCACATTTTCTTTATCTAGTCTATCATTGATGGGCATTTGGATTGGTTCCAAGTCTTTGCTATTGTAAACAGTGCCACATAAACACATGTGTGCATGTGTCTTTATAATAGAACAATATAATCCTTCGGTATATACCCAGTAATGGGATTGCTGGGTCAAATGGTATTTCTATTTCTAGATCCTTGAGGAATCGCCACACTGTCTTCCACAGTGGTTGAACTAATTTACAGTCCCACCAATAGTGTAAAAGTGTTCCTATTTCTCCACATCCTCTCCAGTATCTGTTGTCTCCTGATTTTTTAATGATCGTCATTCTAACTGGCATGAGATGATACCTCAGTGTGGTTTTGATTTGCATTTCTCTAATGACCAGTGATGATGAGCATTTTTTCATATGTTTGTGGGCTACATAGGTGTCTTTTGAAAAGTGTCTGTTCATATCCTTTGAACACTTTTTATGGGGTTGTTTGTTTCTTTTCTTCTAAATTTGTGTAAGTTCTTTGTAGATTCTGGATATCAGCCCTTTGTCAGATGGGTAGATTGCAAAAACTTTTTCCCATTCTGTTGGTTGCCAGTTCATTCTAGTGATAGTTTCTTGTGCTGTGCAGAAGCTCTTAAGTTTAATTAGATCCCATTTGTCTATTTTGGCTTTTGTTGCCATTGCTTTTGGTGTTTTAGTCATGAAGTCCTTGCCCATGCCTATATCCTGAATGGTATTGCCTAGGTTTTCTTCTAGGGTTTTCATGGTGTTAGGTCTTATGTTTAAATCTTTAATCCATCTGGAGTTAATTTTTGTATAAGGTGTAAGGAATGGGTCCAGTTTCAGGTTTCTGCATATGGCTAGCCAGTTTTCCCAACATCATTTATTAAACAGGGAATCCTTTCCCCATTGCCTGTTTTTGTCAGGTTTGTCAAAGATCAGATGGTTGTAGATGTGTGGCATTAATTCCAAGGCCTCTGTTCTGTTCCTTTGGCCTATATCTCTGTTTTGGTACCAGTACTATGCTGTTTTGATTACTGTAGGCTTATAGTATAGTTTGAAGTCAGGTAGCATGATACCTCCAGCTTTGCTTTTTTTTTTTTTTTTGCTTAGGATTGTCTTGGCTATGCGGGTTCTCTTTGGTTCCATATGAAGTTTAAGGTGTTTTTTTCCAGGTCTGTGAAGAAGGTCAGTGGTAGCTTGATGGGGATAGTATTGAATCTATAAATTAATTACTTTGGGCAGTATGGTCATCTTCATGATATTGATTCTTCCTAACCATGAGCGTGGAATGTTTTCTATCTGTTTGTGTCTTCTCTTATTTCCTTGAGCAGTTGTTTCCAGTTTTCCTTGAAGAGGTCCTTCACATACCTTGTTAGCTATATTCCTAGGTATTTTATTCTCCTTGTAGCAATTGTGAATGGGAGTTTTCTCATGGTTTGACTCTCTGTCTGTTATTGGTTTATAGGAATGCTTGTGATTTCTGCACATTGATTTTGTATACTGGGACTTTGCTGAAGTTGCTTATCAGCTTAAGGAGATTTTGGGCTGAGACGATGGGCCTTCTAAATATACAATCGTGGTGTCTACAAATAGAGACAATTTGACTTCTTCTTTTCCTGATTGAATGTGCTTTATTTTTTTTTTTCTTGCCTGATTGCTGTAGCCAGAACTTCCAATACTATGTTGAATAGGAGTGATGAGAGAGGGCATCTCTGTCTTGTGCCAGTTTCAAAGGGAATGCTTCCAGTTTTTGCCCATGCAGTATGATATTGGCTGTTGGTTTGTTGTAAATAGCTTTTATTATTTTGAGATACATTCCATCGATACCTAGTTTGTTGAGAGTTTTTAGTATAAAGGGCTGTTGAAGGCCTTCTCTGCATCTATTGAGATGATCATGTGCTTTTTGTCTTTGGTTCTGTTGCTGCCAAAACCCTCACCATATGCCACAAACACAACCGCTTGCCCGCACACTTGCTTGCAGAAAGCCCACATTTTCTTTATCATTCATTCTTTGATAGAAATTTAGATTGTTTCTCTATCTTGCCTATTGTGTATAGTACTGCAATGAATATAAGAGTGCTAATATTTCTTGGAGATTTTGATTTCAATTCTTTTCTAAAAATACCCAGAAGTGGGAATGCTGGATTATATGATAGTTCAATTCTTAATTTTTTGGGGAAATTTTATACTGTTTTTCATAGTGGCTGTAACATTTTGCACTCTCAACAACGATATACAATTTTCCAATTCCTCTATGGCCTCACCAACATGTTGTCTTGAGTTTTTGTAGCCATCTTAACAAAATCTCACTGTGGTTTTGGCTTGCATTCCCCTAATGATTAGTGACGTTGATCATCTTTTCATATACCGGTTGGCCATTTGTATGTCTATGGAGAAATGTCTATTCAAGTTCTTAATCTACTTTTATTTTTATTTTTTGTTTTTTATTATAGTTTAAGTTCTGGGATACATGTGCAGAATGTGCAGGTTTGTTACATAAGTATACACATGCCATGGTGGTTTGCTGCATCCATCACTCCGTCATCTACATTAAGTATTTCTCCTAATGCTATCCTCCCCTATCCCCTCACCCCCTTCTATCCCTCCCCTAGCCCCCCATCCTCTGACAGGCCCTGGTGTGTGATGTTCCCCTCCCTGTGTCCATGTGTTCTCATTGTTCAATACCCACTTATGAGTGAGAACATGCGGTGTTTGGTTTTCTCTTGTAGTTGGAAAAGATATTTGGTATAATTTCAAATTCTTAAAAATTTTAAGACTTGTTTTGTGATGTAATATAATCTGTCCTGGAAAAGGGTCCATATGCCTTTTAGAATAATGTATATTCTGCTGCTGTTGAGTAAAATATTCTGTATATCTCTGTCAGGTTCATTTGGTCTATAGGATTTTTTTTACAGTATTGTTTTCTTATTGATCTTATGTCTGGATGTTCTGTTTATTATTCAAGTAGGGTATTGAGGTCTCTTACTATTATTATATATTTTTTTCTGTTTCTACCTTCAGTACTATCAATGTTTGCTTTATATATTTAGAAGTTCTAATGTTGTGTGCATCATTTTATATTCCTGGAGAATTAACCCTTTTATCACTACATAATGTCCTCGTTTTCTCTTGTGACAGTTTTGACTTAAAATCTATTTTGTTTGATATAAGTATCATCACCCCTGCACTCTTTTGATTATCAATTGCATGGAATATCTTTTCTACCCCTTCACTTTCTTATATGTGTCCTTAAATCTAAAATTAGCCTCTTGTAGACAGCATATAGGTAGATTTAAAAAAAATGCAACTGGCCATTCTATGACTTTTGATAGGGGAGTTTAGTCCATTTATATTAAAAGTAGTTATTGATAGGAAAGAATTTACTATTGTTAATTGTTTTCTGTTTGCCTTTTTTTTTTGGTCCTCTTTTCCTTTCTTGTGTTTTCCTTTGTGTTTCATGAACTATTTTGGTATTAATATGTTTGATTTCTTTTTTTTTCTTTTATGTAGCTTCTGTAGGTATATTATTTATTTTTATTTTATTTTACTTTTGAGACAGGGTCTCACTCTGTCACCCAGGCTGGAATGCAGTGGCCCAATCACAGTTCACTGCAGCCTTGAACTCCTGGGCTCAAACAATCCTCCTTCCTTAGCCCTCTGAGTAGCTAGAATAGGCCTACAGGCACATGCTACTGTGCCTGACTAATTTCATCTCTGAAGTGCTGAGATTACAGGTGTAAGCCACCATGCCTGGCCAAAAGGTATTTTCTTTGTGGTTCCCATGGAGCTCACATAAATATAATAGTTTGTTTTCTAAGCTGATAAAGCTTTAGTTCAATCACCTAGAAGAACGCCACACTTCTACTCTTTCCTGAATGCTTTGTGTTATTGATGTGCTATTTATATAGTGTATCCATTAAGATATTTAAAGTTATAGTTATTTTTAATACTTCTCTCTTTTAATTTACTATTCTATAATTAAAAGTGATTTACCCACCATTGTTACACTAATAAAATATTCTGTTTGTCTATATATTTACCTTTATCAACACATTGTATACTTTCTTAAGCTGTTATGTCACTGTTTAACATCCTTTGGTTTCAGGACTAATAACTCCCTTTAGCATTCCTTATAAGGTAGTACTAGTTGTGTTGGACTCCCTTCATTTTTGTTTGTCTGGAAAAGTATTTACTTCTACTTCATTTATGAAGGATACCTATAGTATTTCTGATCAGCAGTTCTTTTATTTTAACACTTTGAATATCTCATTCTACTCCCTTCTGTCCTGAAAAATTTCTGCTAAAAAATTTACTGATAGTCTTATGAGTATTGTCTTGTAAGTAACAAGTCTCTTTTCACTTCCTGCTTTCAAAATTCTCTTTATCTTTGGACAATTTGATTATAATATGACATGATATGGATTTCTTTGGGTTCATCTTATTTGGTATCCTTTGGGCTTCCTTGATTTGGATGTCCATTTCCTTCCCTGTGTTTCAGAAGTTTTCAGCCTTTATTTCTTTGAATAAGCTTTCTGGTGCTGCTACTGCTCCTTGTTCTTGTTCTTCTTGGTGTTATTGTAGTTGTTGTTTTTCTTTTTCACATCTCGTAATGCATATATCGGTCTGCTTGATAATGTCCTATAAGTGCCTTAAGTTTTGTTCACACTTTTTCATTCTTCTTTATATTTCTCCCCTGATTGGATAATTTCAAATGATCTTTCTTTGTTTTTGAGGATTCTTCTGCTTGCTCTAATCTTCTGTTCAGCCCCTATATTAAATTTTTCAGCTCATTTTTGTATTTTTTAGCTTCATGAATTCTGTTTGGTTCTTTTCTGTCTCTCTGTTGAAATTCTCACTTTGTTCATGTATTAGTCTCCTGAGTTCACTGAGTGTTTTAATGATGATTATTTTGAATTTTTATCAGGTAATTCATATGCCTGATATAGAGTTAGATTCCAGAGTTTTATCTTGTTCCCTTGTTTTGATTGTGTTTTCCTGTTTTCCTTGATTCACTTAGTTATTATCTGTACATTAGGAAAAAACTGCCACTTATCCCAGTCTTTATGGATTTGGCCTCATATGGGAGAAGGCCTTCACCAATCAACTCAGCCAAAGCTTCTGTGGGCCTCTAAAACTTTTGTGCTAGTGCAAACCACTATTTTTGCTCTTAGTGTTCACCAGACATCTAGAGTATACTAGAATCTGTCAGTGTTCCAAGACGGGTGAGACAGAGGCAAATCCCTTGGAAGCACCTGGTGAAGTTGCAACATTGGATGTGGCATCCAATTCAGTTTTTTACCTGTTCACTTTGTGCTGGTCCAGGGGGAGGACATAGTTCAGACGGCATCCTTTATTCTCAGTGGCTCCCTGGAATCTGGAACATGCTGGGTCACATCAACACTCTGAGATAGGTAAGATAGGAGCCAGTCACTCAGGCAACACTCCAAAAAGTGAGATGTTGGCTATAAGACACAACTCTTTTTCTCCTCAGGGTGAAGCTATAGCTAGAAGTTTCTTGTTGATCATAGGGCACTATAATGAGAGTGGGGATTATGGCAAGAGGGTCGACTCCAATTTTCATACTGGGTTTGATGTAGACTAAAGGCCTGACCACCCTTACTTGTCACAAAGAAAACTTAAAAATAATAAGCATAAAGTAAGTAGTTCACATTTGCTTTATATTCATCTCTGTCGTATGCCAGGTCTAAATGATATAAATAGGTATTTTGTCAGAAATTATTAAATTCAAATTCTGTTTTGATAAATGATAAATATTTCTAGAAAAGTCATCAAAGCAAAATCTATTTCAGCAGTTTGTAATTGCCTTAGTATGCTTTTATTTTATACATACACATACACACATGTGCTTTCAACACATTTTTTTCCAAGTTCTAATTTTGTCTTGGTCAGCTAAAGAGTAGCTGCTTTATTTTCTAAAAATGGTGTGGAGATTAAATTTGCCTTAATAGCAGAAATCTATTTAAATGCATAATCAAAACAATAACTGCAAATCAATTAGCTAGGTTGCTACTATAGGCTTCCATCTTCAAATTCCATTCTTCAGCCCATGAAGAGTCACCAAACCATTTTGATTATTAAGAATACATATTTGGTTCTGTTTCTTGACACTAGTATCAGTGGATTCTAAAAGTGGCTTTACTTTCTTTCTTTTTAATAGGTAGCATGCTTTCTAAAATGCTTAATAGTATACAGGATAAGGCATGTCAAAGAGTCAAAGTATTTTCTGATTCTATTCTATTAAAAGAATTCAGTAAAGTAGAAATAGTACTTAGAAAATTTTCTGTGATAGGCAATTTACTAATTATGAAGGTGTTGCAATTTTGCAGAATGCTGACTTTTAAGAATTCACTTTTTCAATGATCTGAAGTCAATTTTCCAAAAGACTCTATAGGATTAGTGCAAGTTTGTGTCTTTGGGTCCATCCAGAATGAGGTTAATATGTAACAACTCTTCTAATATTTAAAAACAAGTATTTAATTTACCTTCCCTCTCCAGTTCTGTTACCTCTTAAATATTTAGGTTGTGTCTGCATTTCTTTTACCCTCCTTGTCTTAGCTCTGAATGTGTTCCATTACTGTATTAAGTGGTGGTGCCAGAGTTCCATGTGATTGTACTGGGAAATAATTCTTGAATTTTGAAAATCAAGATTTTAGATAGGTAGGAATTTAAACTTTGCAGTGAAACACTGATCTCTGAGAGTATGATTTGGGGAGTAGCAATGTTCATATATACAAGGAAATAATCCTGAACTTGGTGGTGATGAAATTCTGACAGAAGTCCCTAATCCCCTTCATTTTTGCTAGTTTCAGATATGATGTATGGAAAGGACAGTGACACAGACAGCACCATCCTGCTTGACCCCATGGCCACTGCCATCTCACTGAATCTCCTGTACTCAACAGTTGTAAATGACGAGCCAACGTGAACTGGGCAGGCTAGCTGAGAAAAGCAGGAAACACAATCCAGGCAGAAGTGTATCTTGCTTCAATTCTTTCATTATTTCTCCAGGTTGCGATTTTACTCCTGGCTTTCACTGAGTACTTAGCTCCAGGAGATGAACAATATTTTGGCAGTGCTGAATATTGAATGAAAGCAGAGTAAGGATTAATGTTAAGGGTGCTTCCAAACCATAGAATTGGTGGCAGAATGCCAGCTCTTCTAAATGCCTTTCCCAATTGCTCAAATCAGCAAACCATTGGCAGTTCCAGTCAAATGAATGTTGCAGTTTTCAGGGGTACCTGTTATATTAAATCACATGTTGATGGGGAAATAAAGCAGAAACATCACGCTATTGTGTAGGAAAAAAATGAAGTCTAGAGCTTTTCTGCCAATAGTAGGCTTCTTTTATAAGTGAGAAACAGTTTTGGGGTTTTATGGTACTTTCTATTTAATTGAATATAAACCAAAACAGAATTTTTCAATGTGTTAGCATGAGTTTCTGTGTTAGCTCTGAGGCTGTTTCTCCTTTGGCACAAGAGAGTCCTAGAGATCATGTTTTCTACACTCCTAGGTGTAGAAAGCAAATAGGTACATAAAACAAATCCCAGAATCCTAGTTAATAATTCAGTAAGCTGGTAGACAGATTGGCAGACAGATTATTAACCACAGTGTTACCTTCAAATAAATCAGTAAGTTATCAGCACACTCTTAGATGTGCTAGGCATAATGACACAGCCCAGATTTAACTTATGCTGGGCAATGTAGAATGGATTTGCGGTTTCAAAGTCATTCTCATTCATCCTTTCCCCCCATGTCCTGAGTAGTCACTGTTCTAACCTGGTCTATTTTTCCTGGCTTCTCTCACACACTATTCTCGTTATTTACTCCATAGCATGGCTTTGGTCTTCTTGAGACAGTGCCTTCACTTCACCATTTCCTCACCTCCTGCTCATTCAATCAACAACATGCTCTGTTTTCACTACTTTATCACAGCTGCTCTTGCCCAGGGCTCTAAGGCCTAAGTTGCCATTTCCCAGGGATGGTTGCTAGTTCCTTTGGCTTTCTCTCCCCCTCAGGCTATGTGCTCATTTTCCTGTCTCAGCATTACCTTCTCTACTTAGCCTTAAGTGTTTGAGTTTCTCAGGGCTCTTTATGGACCTGCATCTCATTTTACACACATACCCTAGTCAGTCTCATTTGCTTGTGTGGCCTCATTTAAACCTGTATTGCAGATTCACATTTCCTGACAATGAGGTTTTTTTTATTTTTTAAATTTCTAGATCCATTGTAGACATATCTACTTGGCCTCATAGTAAAGATATCACAAGATTATACCTGAACTCGTGGACTTCCCCTGTCAAACTTAATCTTCCCCCTGCATTTCTTATTTCAGGGAACGATGCCAACATCCATCCTCTTGCTCATGCTAGAAATCTTGGAGACAGCCAAGCTTTTCTGAATGTCCTCTATTTTTTTTCTCAATCCCCATTATAAAATTAGAACCAATTCTGATGAGTTTTACTGTATGAGGATCTCTTGAATAATCTGCTTCTCTCCATATGACTACCTCCACCCTAATCTAAGCCACTGTCATCTCTTACTAGGTATATTAGTTTCCTACTGCTGCTATAACAAATTACCACAAACTTGGTGGCCTAAAACAACACAAATTTCTTATCTTATGGTTCTGGGGGTCAGTAGTACATGGGTCTAAAAAGGACTAAAATAAGCTTCTGCTCTATAAACAAGAAAATGATAAACCAAGAAGCAGTAACACAATCCACATCAGTAGTAATGTATTAGTTTCCTACTGTTGCTGTAATAAATTGCTGCACTTGGTGGATTAAAACAACACAAATTTATAGTTCTGTAGATCAGAAATCCAAAATGAGAGGGGTTTGGCCAAGATGGCCGACTAGAAGCAGCTAGTGTACACCACTGTTACGGAGAGAAACGGAAGGGACAAGTAAATACAACATTTTCAACTGAAACATTCAGGTACACACATTGGGACTCATAAAGGAAAAAAACTCAACCCACGGAGAATGGAGAAAAGCAAACCAGAACGAGTTCCCACCTGGGAGTGACACAGAGCCAGGGGAACCTCCCCTGCCTAGGGAAGCAGTGAGTGAGTGAATGACCTTGGCGACCTATGTTTCTCCCATGGATCTTTGCAGACCTTGAATCAAGAGATCCCCTTGTGAACCCACTCCACCAGGGCCTTCAGTCTGGCACACAGAGCTACATGGAGTCTCAGCAGAGCAGCCACTCAGGCATCTGTGGAGTCCCAGGAGCCTTAGATACCTTGCAGGACTAAACTCACTGGCTTGGGAGTCCAGCCAGTCTCTTGCAGCAGCACTATACCTCCCTGAGACGGAACTCCTAGGGGGTAGGGCAGGCTGCCATCTGTGTTGTTTTGCAGCCTTAGCCATTGTTGCTTTTGGCTTCTAGGGAGTCTAAGATGACTAGGGACTGGAGCTGTTCCCTGACACAGTCCAGCAGATCTAAGGAGAAGCAGTTGGACTGGTTTTTCATGAGGATGCTGAATCCCATTTCTATTCACTGGGTGAAATCTCCCAACCAGGATCTCCAGTCATTCCCACTGGTGTTTTCCAGGAGACAGCTCTTTCTAACCTCCCTGGGATGGAGCTCCCAAAGGGAAGGACAAGTTGCCATCTTTGCTGTTTCACAGCCTTAGCCATTCTTGCCTTCAGGCTTTGGAGAATCTGATGTTATCAGGGGCTGGAGCAGGCCCCCGGCACAGTACAGCTGCTTTATGAAAAAGTGACCAGACTGCTTTTTTAAATGGGTTTCCAGTCCTGTTTCCCCACACTGGGCAGGATCTCCTGACTGGCATCTCCAGCCACCTCCTGAAGGTGTGTTTGGGCCAGCAACAGATTCATACCTCCCTGGGATGGAGCTCTCCAAGGGAGGACCAGGCCACCATCTTTGCTGTTTTTTAGGCTTCACTATTGATACCTTCAGGTACTAGAAAATCCAAGGTTACTAGGGACTGAAGCTGACCCCCGGAATACTGCAGCAGCCCTATAGATAAGTGGCCAGACTGTTTGTTACATGGGTCCCCAATCCTGTATCTTCTCATTGGATGGATTCTTCAGGCCTGAGTCTCCAGCCAACTCACACTGGGGTTATCAAGCCAGTAGAAGCTCTGAAATGAAACTCCCTGGGACAGAGCTTCCAGTAAGAGGCATGGGTTGCCATCTTTGCTGCCTTGCAGCCCTCACCCTTGTTGTCTCCAGACTCTGGAGAGTCTGTGAAGACTAGGGGCTGGTCTGGACCTCCAGCAGAGAGCAACTGCCTCACAAAAAACTGTCCACATTGTTCTCCATGCAGATCCTGGTTCTCACTTCTCACTGGGCAAGGCCACTAACCTGGGACTCCAGGACAACCACCTTGCTCCTGCCTGATCACTGCAGTCAGAGGCAGTCCAGCATATCTCCAAGGAGGAAATTTCAGAGTCAACCCACAACCCCTTCACCACTACAGCTGCAGTGGTACTGACCTAACAGCCCTGAGGCTGGGGAAGAAACAAAGGACGAAGTCATTACACTGATACCTCCAGCACACCATAGCCACCATATGGAGAGAAGTCTAGCCCCTCTCCCATGGGAGCCCTCATCCCCACGCTTCACCAGGCAAGGCTCCCAGTTCATGAATGCAGAATAGTCACTCCATTCATGGCTGAGCATACCCATTGGTAGTGGCCCAGAGTGTCCCTGGGGAGAGGCCCCCAGAGGCATACAACAGTCCCTCTGCCACTGCTACAGCAACAGCCTTATCCCTGCTGCCCTAGGTCTGGGGAAGAAACAGAGAGTCTGAGGGCTACACTTGAACTTGCAGCATGCCACAGTTGCCATAAAGAGTGAAGACCAAACTCTCCTCCTGGTGAGCACTCAACCCCCTGCTCCCAAACAAGTGGAACCCCAAGTTCATGCCAGCAGTGCAGCCCCCCAACCCCACTGACTAAACACTCCCCGTATGAGCAGCTCTGCATTTCTCAGAGGTGGAGTGCAAGGGGCAACCAAAAGCCTCTCTGCCACTACCTCTGCTGTGGTACTACCTGTGCTACACTTGGAGTTACAAAGGAGCAAAGACCCTAAGTACTTTATCCACACCTCTCACAAGCAGCAGTCAACCCAATGAGAGAAGGCAACTCCATATCCAAAGGGTACCATCTACTCTCTCTGCTTGTCACCAGGCAGGGAACCCCTGGCGTGGGCCCACAGCATAGATCCCACATCTTGGGCTGATTGTACTGGAAGATTGCTGACCTGCATTTCTCTGGGGTGGAACCCCAGAAGACAAGCAAAAAACCCTCCAAACCACTACTAAGGTCCCTTTCTATGATGCCTCCAAGTTAGGGACAAAATATAAACCCTGAGGTCACCCCAGAGCTGTGATGAGCAGCCTCATAGTGCCAAGCCATGATCTATAGCCAGCACTCAAGTGGGAGAGGAGCCTACACTTTCAGAACATTGAGAGGGAGCATAGCTGCAACTGTGAGGAAATATAGGGGAGCTACAAGACTGAGTAAAAGCCTACCATCTGACCTCTGTGCCTAAGTGCCACTAACTAATTCAGTCTCCAAAGCTTTAACACCAAAAATACTAACATGCTCCCCTGTGAAACCTATGACAAGTCAGCTACCAATAAAGACCCTGCACAAAGCCTCAGCCTTATGAAACCATCCAGAAAAGAACTATATTGACTGTACTCAATCTACACTACAGTTAAAGGAACACTCACATACAGAGATGAGAAAGAACTAGCATAAGAACTCTGGCAACTTAAATAGCCAGAGTATCTTATGTCTTCAAAGTGACCATATTAGTTCTCCAACAAGGGTTCTTAACCAGGCTGAGTTGGCTGACATGACAGAAATATAATTTACACTATGAATAGGAATGAAGATCATCAAGATTCAGGAGAATAGCAAAAGCCAATCCAAGGAAACTAAGAATGGCAGTAAAATGATACAAGAGCTGATAGATGAAATAGCAAGTATTGAAAAAAAGAACTGATCTGACAGAGCTAAAAAATACTACAAGAATTTCACAATGCAATGGTAAGTATTAACAGCAGAATACAACAAGTCAAGGAAAGAATCTTGGAACTCAAAGACTGGCTCTCTGAAATAAGACAGGCAAAAATAAAGAAAAAAATAGAAAAAAACTAAACAGAACCTCCAAGAAATATGGGATTATGTAAAAAAGGCCAAATCTATGAAACATTGGCATCCCTGAGAGGGACAGAAAGAAAGCAAACAATTTTTAAAATATGTTTCAGGATATCATCCATGAAAACTTCTGCAACCTTGCTAGAGAGGTCAACAGTCAAATTTAGGAAATACAAAGAATCCTTGCAATATTCTACTCAAGAAAATCATCTCTAAGACATATAATCATCAGATCCTCCAAGGCTGAAATGAAAGAATGTTAAAGGCAGCTAGAGAGAAAGGGCAGGTCACCTACAAAGGGAACACCATCAAGCTAACAGCAGACTGCTCAGCAGAAACCCTAAAAGCCAGAGGAGGTTGGGGGCCTATATTCAACATTCTGAAAGAAAAAAATCTTTAACTCACATTCCTAATCTTTAACCAAGAATTTCATATCCAGCCAGACTAAGCTTCCTAAGCAAAGGAGAAATAAGACCCTTTTCAGATAAGCAAATGCTGAGACAGTTCATTACCACCAAACTCACTTTGTAAGAGATCTTGAAATAAGCACTAAATATGGAAAGGAAAGACTCTTACCAGCTACTACAAAAACACTTAAGTACATAGGACAGTGACACTATAAAGCAACCATACAAACAAGCTGGCATAATAACCAGCTAACAACACAATGACAGGGTCAAATCCACACATATCAATGTACCTTGAATGTAAAGGGGCTAAATGCCCCATTTAACAGGTACAGATAAGCTGGATAAAAAAGGAAGACCAAGTGGTATGCTGTCCTGAATGGATCTATCTCATATGCAATGATATCCATAAATGATACTCATAGGCTCAAAATAAAGGGATGGAGGAAAATCTGCTGAGCAAATGGAAATCAGAAAAAAGCAGGAGTTGCAACCCTGATTTTAGACAAAACAGACTTCAAACTAACAAAGATCAGAAAAACAAAGAAGGGTATTACACACTGTAAATAATTCAATTCAGCAAGACCTAACTATCCTAAATATACATGCACCCAACACAAGAGCATCTAGATTCATAAAGCAAGTTCTTAGAGACCTAGAAAGAGACTTAGACTCTCACACAATAATAGTGGGAAACTTCAATACTCAACTGACAGTATTACACGGATCATCAAGACAGAGAATTAACAGATATTCAGGACCTGAAATCAACATTAGAACAAATGGATCTCATGGATCTTTACAGAATGCTTCACCCAACAACCACAGAATATACATTTTTCTAATTGCCGCATGGCACATACTCAAACCACACAATCAGACGTAAAATGCTCCTCAGCAAATGCAAATGAACCTAAATTATACCAAACATGCTCTTGGACCACAGCACAATAAAAATAGAAGTCAATACTAAAAAAATTCCTCAAAACCATGCAATTACATGGAAATTAAACAATATGCTCCTGAATGACTTTTGGATAAGTAATAAAATTAAGGCAGAAATCAAGAAATTCTTTAAAACTAATGAGAACAAAGATACAGCATACCAGAATATCAGGGACACAGGTAAGGTAGTGTTAAGAGGGAAATTTATAGCTCTAAATACCCACATTAAAAAGTTAGAAAGATTTCAGATTAATAAGCTAACATCACACCTGAAAGAATTCAGGAAGCTAAAGCAAACCAACCCCAAAGCTCTCAGAAGATAAGACATAACCAAAATCAGAGTTCAACTGAAGGAAATCAAGAGACACACAAAAAATAAAAAAATCAACACATCTAGGATTTGGTTTTTTGAAAAAAATTAATAAGATTGGCCACTACCTAGACTAATACAGAAGAAAAGAGAGGAGATTCAAATAAACACAATTATGAATGCCAAAGGGGATGTTACCACTGACCCCACAGATATAAAAATAACCATTGAAGCTACTAGGAACACCTCTATGCACACAAACTAGAAGACATAGAAGAGACTGATAAATTCCTCAACACATACATCCTCTCCAAGACTGAACAAGGAAGAAATTGATTCCCTGAATAGACCAATAATGAGCTCGGAAATTGAATCAGTAATAAACAGCCTACCAACCAAAAAACACCCAAGACCAGATGGATTCACAGCCAAATTCTACCAGATGTTCAAAGAAAAACTGGTACCATTTCTACTGAAACTATTCCAAGAAAATAAGGAGGAGGGACTCTTCTCCAATGAATTCTATGAGGCCAGCGTCCTCCTGACAACAAAATCTGGCAGAGACACAACAAAAACGAAACAAACTTCAGGTCCGTATCCTTAATGGACATTGATACAAAAATTCTTAACAAAATATTTGCAAGCTGAATCCAGGAGCACATCAAAAAGCTAATCCACCATGATCAAGTAGGCTTCATCCCCAGGATGTGAGGCTGATTCAACAGATGCAAATCAATAAATGTGATTCATCACATAAATAGAACTAAAGACAGAAAACACATAATTATCTTAATAAATGCAAACAAAAGGCTTTTGATAAATTCAACACCCCTTCATGTTAAAAACTCTCAATAAATTAGGTGTCAAAGGAACATACCTCAAAACAATAAGAACCATCTGTGACAAACCCACTGCCAACATCATATTGAATGAGGAAAAGCTGAAAGCATTTCCCTTGTAAACTGGCATAAGACAAGAATGCCCTCTCTCGGTACTCCTGTTCAATATAGTATTAGAAGTTCTTGCCAGATCAATCAGGCAAGAGAAAGAAATAAAGGGATTCAAATAGGAAGAGAAGAAGTCAAACTATCCTTGTTTGTAGAAAACATGATTCTATATCTAGAAAATTCCATAGTGTCAGGCTGAAAGCTCCTTGATCTGATAAATAACTTCAGCCAAGATTCAGAGTACAAAATCAATATAAAAAAATCACTAGCATTTCTATACATCAACAACCAAGCTAAGAGTCAAATCAGGAATACAGTCCATTAATAATGGCCATAAAAAGAATAAAATACCAAGAAATACAGCTAACCAGGGAGATAAAAAATGTCTACCATGAGAATTTATAAAACACTGCTTAAATAAATCAGGGATGACACAAACAAATGGAAAAACATTCCATATTCATGGATAGGAAGAACTCTTATCATTGAAATGGTCATACTACCCAAAGAAATTTACAGATGCAATGCTATTCCTATCAAATTGCCAAAGACATTGTTCACAGAATTATAAAAAACTATTTTAAAATCCATATGGAATAAAAAAAAAGAGCCTGAATAGCTAAGGCAATCCTAAGCAAAAAGAAACAAAGCTAGAGGCATCCTCACCCAACTTTAAACTGTACTACAGGGCTACAGTGACCAAAACAGCATGGTGCTCATGCAAAAATAGACACATAGACCAATGGAACAGAAGAGAGAACCTAGTAATAAGGCCACACACCTACAATCTTCTGATATTTGACAAAGCTGACAAAAACAATCAATGGAAAAGCATTCCCTATTAAATAAATAGTGCTGGGATAATTGGCTAGTCATATGTAGAAGAATGAAACGAGACCCCTTCCTTACACCCTATACAAAAATTAGCTCAAGATGGATTAAAGACTTAAATGTAAAACCCAAAACTATAAAAACCCTGGAAGACTACCTTGCCAATACTTCTGAACATAAGAACTCGCATAGATTGTCATCCAGTTTGGGGAAACCTCTTTTGCAATTCTTTCATAGCTATAAGACTTCTTGTACAGGGACTAATCTTAAACATGCTTACAGTTGATAATACACATTAACCTGTTTTCTATAATGTCCTTATTGTAGTAGCATATTAGGAATTTTATATAAAAGTCATTGATGTCAGAATTTGGGATCAAATCAGCAAAAAGCACTTAAACATTTTTCCAATATGTTTATACTATTCCTTTTTCTTCTCTAATTACATTATCAAACAAATAATCTGCCCATTATTTCTACTTAAAATTTCCCTCTTTTTCTGAATGAATTACTGCTTTTGGTGTAATTTAAATTTTTTCATTATTCTTTGCTTCTTGATGTCAGAATAATTTATATTGGTATTGTTATCTTATTTCAATTTGTTATAAATCTTTAGTTTCAATAGTCTTTCAATTATTTAATAAGTAAAATAAGCAATTAAAAACAGTTCCCTTCATAAACATCTAAATCAGGAGTCTATGAAATATTTATTTATTGCCAAATACTATTGAATCCACTTTTCTATGACATTCTTGTATAGTACTTAAGAGTTCACACATGGGGAAACTGAGCTTAGAAGGCATTTCATGTCATATATTTTGTCATCAGTGATATAGCTGAGAAAATAAGTTACATTACTCACATTATTCTTGAATTTTGTCTTTTCCAAGGACAAACTACCAGAGCATTAACCATTGTCATTATCTAGAGATTTTAGAATTATAGTGCCTACTTCTCTTTATGTGGGGCTGATCTAAGATTTGAGAAGTTAATCTAAGAGTGCAAGTTCTCAGCCATCCGCCATGGCTCATGTCTATAATCCCAGTACTTTGGGAGGCTGAGGCAGGTGGATCACTTGAGGTCAGGAGTTCGAGACCAGCCTGGCCAACATGGTGAAACCCTGTCTCTACTAATACAAAAATTAGTTGGGTGTGGTGGCAGGTGCCTGTAATCCCAGCTAGTTGGGATGCTGAGGCAGGAGAATCACTTGAACCTGGGAGGCTGAGCAGTGAGCGGAGATCATGCCACTACATTCCAACCTAGGCAACAGAGCAAGACTTCATTTAAAAAAAAAAAAAAGTACGGGTTCTCACAGGTCACAGTACAAGATGATAAATTGGTCTATGAAAAGTTCTAGTTTTGCAGTTTTCTTATTTCATAAAAATATTCAATAAGAAGATATCGATTAAAAGGTTTTCCATAATGTGAAGCCTCAATATATTATCCAAGTCTAGGAACAAAATTTAAAGATGAAAATAGGCTTTCAAATATGGGTAAATTTCAAGTAAAAAATAGTATCACAAATGGAGATCTGGAATATGTTTTTTTAAATGATTCTAGTTTTTAATATGCTTTTAAAAGTTATCTTTAGGGCTACTTGAAAATTTGAGTTTTTGAGTGTCTCAATTAAAGGAATAGTCACTAAATTGTAGCAGAACAAATATTATTTTAAAAAGTAATGCAAAAACAACTTTTAAGTAAATATTACTTGGAAATTTTACTAAACATTACATATTTGTAATAATGTGGTAGATTAATTAATTTACAAGTTAGATGGGAGGGAGAGAGAGACAGACACACACACATACATACATGCACACGCCCAGAGAGATAATAGCCTCATTAAATGTATGCAGGTTTCTACTCTAATTAGACTGAGATTATTGATCCTCTTTGATGGGTGTTAATGGGGTTTAAAATGAATAGTTTATTAAATCATCTACTGATATTTGGGGATTTCCACAGAAATCTTAGAAAGAGAAAACGTTCACTGAAACTTCCAGTGTGTATTTTCTGAAAGACTCTTTCAGCACAAAGGGGCTCACAGATACTTTGTCCACGCAATAATAGGCCCATAGCAAGTTCTCTGTAAATGTTCAATGAATGTATAAATACTCTATCTGCCCTCCCTCAACCCCAAGTGTATTTCAGTTAAACACATGCACACAAAGGGTCTTAATAGCCTTTGCTATTATTTTTTTTTACTTTCAGATCAGATCTGTTCCCCTATAACTTTTACCAATTGGCCTAAGTTCAAGGCCTTGAGATAAAAAATGGCAAATCTAATCTTTTCTACTCATTCAAATGTGAAAAGACGATTATTGTGACCTCAGACACTTTCTGGTCCTTTCACTATATGGTAACAATGTTTTTGATGATCTAAAGTTTAAAATAACATAGAAGAGTATCCCAGTTGTATTGGAACAAAATAGTTTTTTTTCCTATTTCCTAAATATAGCCAGATGCAGGCATATATTGAAGGCAGCTAATTTAGTCTCATGGAAACAAACTTCCTTATTTGCCATAGAAAGCACAAGTATCACCACTACATTTTAAGGAACCTTGAGTCTGTGGGATATTATATCTTACTAGAGAGAGTTCTGTGTTCTTTCATAGGGTCTTGCAATATTTTAATTGGAAATCCGGCAAAGTTGGCTTGTTTAAAAGGTCAGGTGCCTCTGTTTAGCATTTGCATTATTGTGAAGTGATTTTAAGGTTCTCAACCTGAAGAGATTTGGTTTGCATTGCAGAATGTTCTCAGACTTTGAAAAAGGTTTGCAAATATGTTCTAAACACTTGAAAGGTCCCTAGGATACATTTCCATTGAATTTGTTTGGGTCACTATGAAAGATTAGTTAATAAAAGGAGGGCTGAGTTCCAATTTAGTTAGAGTAACACATTAAGCCAAGACAGCATGCTATTAGATAATTGCAAATTGTTTAGCCGTGACCATTGGATTAAAAAATAGAGCAATGCATTTTTATATACTCATATGTGAGTAGAATATTGCTTTCATGGAATTGATCAGTCTGATAGGGCATGTGCAAGAAACATCATGGAAATGTCAGAAATGTCATGGGCATGCACTGAATTTCTCTCCCTCCTTAACTTCCTCACCTACTTCCTCGTCTTGGTTAGAAAAGGCAGAAATGTGTTCCCATGTGCTGTATATCGAGGTCGTTAGACCTAGTGACCAGATTGAATAATTTGTTTAGTTTTCACTTAATGTGGCTGTTCAGGATTTGATGGAAACTTCTCAACGCTTTGCTCTCTCCCACGAAAATGCTAGTTGTCGCAAATGTGCAAAAAGACCTTTCTTGGACGTGTACTTAAGTGAAGGAAGTTCCTTCCTCTTTTCTAACCATGGTATATGTGTACTTTATACATCCCTAGTCATGGCAGGGTCTAGGTGGAAACATTTGACTTGAAGCAGCTGGCTTTCCTCCTGAACGATGCCTTAGTGAATGCTGCAGAAAGGAAGAAAGCACTGTGTATAACATGGGGAACTGCATACACCCTTTTCTGGTAGCTTTTCAAAATGGATAAAGGCTGACATTTCTCTCCACAAATAGGTCAGCACACAGTGTTTTATTTCTCCTTTCCGTCCAGGAACTGCTACTCTTCCTCCCTCATCTTTTCATCCCCATGGACATAAAATCTAGCACTTTCCATGGAGAACCTTAAACAGCATGATAAGCTTTCCCCAAATCAGTATCCTTCTGGGGTCATAGGTCAATACACTTACCAGTGTGCCTGTGGTCCAGAAGCTGCCCTTGTGGCCCCAGGGCAAGCTACCCATGATTATATTGGAGGGTGAAACAGATTGACCACAGGTAGTGTTTTACTGTTAATTCTGCAAGGAGATTCTGAGAGGCTTTACATGTATCTGACAATTACCTAAAATGCTGCTCAATGTAATGATGTGTTACGAAGTGGAAAATGCCGAGGGGGTCATTTAGCAATCATATCCTGATAGTATTCTTTCAGCAGATTATAGGTTTCTTCCGTTCTCTTTGAAATAATGTATAGAAGTAAATATAACAACTTTTCACAGCAACAGCAAATACATATCCAGATTACAACAGGTCTTTATCAACGTTAAACAATTAGGAAAATTATTTGAGAAGAGATCTTTTTGATGTGTCCTGAGTTTTCATTAATAAACCCCAGAGGGTTGTACATGCTAGTTATCTTCCCCATAAATATAGTTTTTGAGCTTTTAAATGTACACATGTATAGGTGCTTATGCTCATACACTTTTCATTATTTTTTACAATTCCTTGTCATAATTAGCTTTGAAAAGAAGAGGATATAAATTTGTGAAACATTTAGTCGTCATTCAAGGCTGTCCATTTTTATCAGAGATTGCTTAAACATTTAAGACTGTCTCCAACTCTGAAAATCAGTAATGTGTAAGGATACCAAACTGAAGTCTTAACTTGCTTGAAAATGATATCGTCCAGATTTCATCTCAGCTTTTTTTAAAAAAAGATCTTGGTTTTAGAAACTCTTTAAAATATTTACATTTAAATATTCAGTTCTATTTTATTGTTTATGAATTAATGATGCAATCAAAATGAATTCTAACTAAAAAATAAATGTCATTACTATTGGATAAATAATCTTATTATTTTTCCTCACTAATATAAATTAAATGTGTGGTTAGATGCCTATCTGGAATCTCTAACTCAGTTTTCCTCTTACTTAGTTTAAATCTGTTTTTAAAACAATATGCCATGCCAAGTAGTTTTACTTTCCTTAAATATGATATAAAAATGTATTTCTATTTTCTGAAACTTGATCAAGCATACTGTGAAAGAACTTTTAATTCCCATTCCTTGAAAGTTAAATAAAAGTTATAAAGATTTCCTTCTTTGTTTGCTGTTTTGGTTTTGTACTGAAATCCCATGGACCATATTATTTACTGAATCAGGTCCTCAGAATAATCCATTGTTTACCAAGGCATGTAAACATAGTTTCTAGTTAATAGGTGCTATTTACTGAAGAGAACCACCATTTATACAGCACAACACAGTTACAAGAGATGCTTTCTATCATGTGAAGAAAAGTTTCTCACCAGATTATTATGTTTTTCTGATGTTTTTTGGATAGTGTGTGGGGAGAATTAGTGGACTGGAGAAAGATTACAAGTTCAATAGCATAAATGGTGTGTGTAAATAGCACAGGGTACTTTTACACTGCCAAACATTCATAGAATATTGCATTATTAAGCTAAAAACTTGTAAGCTTCTAAATGCAAATAGGCAAAATAAACACACAGGCCATCCTGATATGTATTGATCGAAAACTGCATGGTGAAATAACCAATTTGTTTATTTTTGGTTGTCTTCATGTTAGAATATAATAATTATTATAGTCAACATTATTGAATACTTACTATGTGCAAGATTCTGTTTAAGGGCTCCAGATATCAATTTATTTACTCATTGACATGGTTTGGCTGTGTCCCCACCCAAATCTCATATTGAATTGTGGTTCCCATAATCCCCATGTGTTGTGGGAGGGACTAGGTGGAAAAAATTTCATCATGGGGGTTTCTTCCATCCTGTTCTTATGATAGTGAGTGAGTTCTCATGAAATCTGATGGTTTCATAAGGGGCTTCCCACTGCATGGGGCACACATTTCTTTTCCTTGCTGCTGCCATGCAAAGAAGGACATGTTTGCTTTAGCTTCCACCATGATAGTAAGTTTCCTGAGGCCTCCCCAGCCCTGTGGAACTGTGAGTCAATTAAACCTCTTTCCTTTATAAATTACCCAGTCTCAGATATTTCTTCACAGCAGTGTGAGAACAGACAAATACACTCATACCTAATCTTCCATGGTATTATTTTTAGTCTCATTTGTATGAGGAAATAGGACTTGATAGCAATTTGTATAAAAAAGAAAAATAAATTGTGCTCTCCAAATATTCAGTATTTGTCGCATTTATCTTTCATTTTTGTCATTCATAAATAAGAACACTTCCTAAAGTTTTGTTTGAAATGCTCTTTGATTTGCTGCTTCTATTCGCTCCTCTTGTAAGCTCATTCACTCCCAAAATCTGCTGTCCGGGTCAATTACTTTACAGGTCTGATTGCTCTTTCACTCTTTTCTCTCCCATTCCTGCCTCCCACACCCAGCTCAACAGCAGTGCTGGAGCTTCTAATGATACAATGAAAACGTGTACATGGGCACAGCCACTGCTCAGGCCAACATGATGGTCACCATGGGATAATGTTGCTCTAGTGTTGTCATAGCCTATGTTTTTAAGCGAGAAGATAAAAATCAAAGTCTTTATACAAAATCTCTGACATTAGAATAATGGCTCAGGTTTTGGGGAAAAAAATCTGTGACCCCTGCCCTTGCCTCCAAAAGCAATATGTCCTTGGGCATATATAGGCTACAAGTTTGAGGTCGCCATTTGGACTCCAGTCAGTACTTAGCTCAGTGCTCATGCTTGTAGGTGTTAGTAAACAACATCTATGCTTCCAGTTAGAAAACCTTCGATCTCACAAATTAAAAACCTCAAATATGTAAAAGAAAAGCCATATGGCGTTACAAAAGCCACTGACTTCAATAACTAAGAAATTAATTTAAGGACAATAAAAGTCTCTATTCTAAGTCTTTTTGTTCTTTTTATCTTTCTGCTTCTCCAGTCACATTTCTTATTGTTTTAGTTCATTTAGGATCATTCTTTAGGGACACTGAAAGTTTAACTAAGAATTCAGTGGCCATCAGTTCAAAGGGAAAAGAGACAACTGAAGATTCAGCAATGATGATTCCATTTGCTATGTGGTCCATTCAAAGAAAAATTTCTGAATAAAACATTGCAAATGCTTACAGGTATGTCAGGTTGCCCCTGTGGCCTTCAACATTCCTTCTGTCAAATGTGATTCTCACCTGTGCCTAGTATCCTTTAATCTTTTCTTTGGTCACATCCAGGACTTAAAATAGCAAGAAGAATTATATGCAGGGGGAGATTATTGTTAACTTTTATCAAGACTGTTACCCACAGCTTGCTGTCTTTGAGCCCATAGGAGTTCTTTTAGGGCCCTATATCTAAGACTGGATAGGCTGGCAGTGTTTGATGTTTGCCTTCTGTCTTGGTCAGCTTGGGCTACTATAGCAGAATATCATAGGCCGGGAGGCTTAAACTACAAACATTTATTTCTCACCTTTATGGAGGCTGAAAGTCCAAGAGTGAGGGGACAACATAGTTGAGTTCTTGGTGGGGGACCATTCCTGGCTTCTGTCTTGATGGCTGCTTTTTGGTTGTATAGTCCCATAGAGTGGGGAGAGACAAGAGAGAGAGAGAGAGAGAGAGAGAGAGAGAGAGAGAGAGAGAGAGAAAGAGAAAGAAACACAAAATACTCTGGTCTTTTCATGCTCTTTAAGGGCATCAATCTCATCAAAGGTGTCCCACCTCCATGATGTCCTCTAAACCCAATTACCTCCCAAAGGCCCCACCTCCAAATAACATAACACTGGGGATTAGGGCTTCAACATAGCATTTTGGGCATCACAAACATTTAGTCCATAGTGTTTTCCATTGGAAAGTAGTAGAGACATTAAACTTAATCAGTGCATGAGTTTGGGTGTACTTTCTTTCAGTTTCCTCATCTTTAGAATAGGGATAATGATTTCACACATCTTATAGGTTTTTTGTGAGCATTGAAAAAGTTAACACATGCAAACAACCCTTGGCATAGTGGCTGGCACAGGTTAGTATTTGATAAGTGCTAGCTATTATTACCCACAGACCACAGTAAGAATACACCCACCCAGTTAAATACCACACATCAGAAACAGCATCTTCCTTGCTGGGGTGTGTGTGTGTGTGTGTGTGTGTGTGTGTGTGTGTGTGTGTGTGTATTGAAAGCAGCCAAATAACTGAGGTCATGGCAAAATATTGCATTTGGTGGAAAACTCTAAATCAGTGTTTACGATCTGGGTGGAACTGAAAAAGTGTTCTGTGTTTTGCTGTCCTGGTTAAGTTAGCCTCACATTTATAAGCCATTAGCTCTTTCTCACAGCATCTGGTCCTAGCAGCTATGTAGAACAATTAGGCAAGTCTTCATTAAGAGCTGTCCACTCAGAGCACATGAATTCCAGGGTGATCATGAGAGGCGGTGGATGTGATTCTTCGGGTTGTATCATGAAAGGGTATCCAGGCTGCAGCTTCAAGGCCTTACTGTGCAGCTTGTGTTCAAATGTTTTTTTGCACATTCTAGGGAGTGAAAAGAGGAGGGCAAGAGAGAGAGCTGGATATTAGAGGAGAGAACAGATGCTAAACATTCTTCATCAGAAGACCCCAGCTGAAGACTTGACACAGCAGCTATTCCTAAGTTATTAAGACTGTCTTGTTAGTATCTAGAAAACAAAAATAATGCTACTGATTTTTAACAGCTTTGATTTCTTTATCAATTTTTCTTTGTCGTTTGCCAAGCAGTTCTTCAATATATATGCCTCTGATATTTTTTCAAGCTGGAAAGTAAAGTGAACACTGCTCTTTAAAAAATTTCCTACAAAGACCTTTTGAAGAATAATGAGTATCAGATAAATGTTTTCTAAAACTTTAAACTTTTAAATGAATATACTAAAAGATGCCATTTCTAAAGAGTCTCAGATTCTCTGCAATATGCAATATTGCTCTTATCTGGAATACAAAGCAAAAAATTGAGAAGTTTTTGGTTTTTATTTCTTTCTTTCATTTTTCATATAAATGACACTTACGGAAATATAATCTAGAATTGAAATCACATGTCAAATACAGTTTGAAATGATTGGTTAAATTGTGGTTTGGAGAGAGGTCGAGGTGACATTGTTCTTCAGCATACAGTCTAAGTTGATGAGGCCAGTGGTGGGAAAAGTAATGCATTATTCTTTAATATCCTTTAATAAAAATCACAGATTTCTGGCTAGGGAAATCTTCCAGATTAAAGGACACTAAACTGAGGCAGGGCAATTGCTTGAACCAGGGAGGTGGAGGTTGCAGTGAGCCGAGACTACGCCACTGCACTCCAACAGGGATGACAGAGCAAGACTCCGTCTCAAAAAAAAAAAAAAAAAGGGCATTAAAGACATTAGACAAAGGACATATGGTAATATGAAATGCTAGACTAGATGCTGTAGTAGAAGAAAAAAATGCTATAAAAACATTACTGGGTCTATTTAGAAAATTGGAAAAGAACAGCAAATTAAAGGATAGTATCAATAATATACAATTACAGTGCAGTTTATAGCTGTACAGTTCATTTAAAAGTGTACCCTTATTCTTAAAAAATTACATTGAAGTATTTAAAGGTAAAGACTCGTTATGATGGATGCAACTTATATTCAAATGATGTAGAAAAAACATTGCATCTATTTTTATAGATGTACATATATATAAATGTATATAAATGCACACATATAAATACACACACATATGTAAGTGTGCATGCATATGTGTGTGTGTTTATGAATATCAGATAAGTGTTCTCTAAAATCTTAAACTTTTAAATGAATGTGCTAAAGGATGCCATTCCTAAATAGTCTCAGCAAGTTCACAAAGGGTGAGCTTCACCTTCAAAGGGTCTTTGTGTGTGTGTGTGTGTGTGTGTGTGTGTGTGTATACACACAGTTTTTTTTAAGTTCCAGGGTATGTGTGCAGGATGTGCAGGTTACATAAATAAATGTGTGCCAAGATGGTTTGCCACACCTATCAACCCATTACCTAGGTATTAAGCCCAGCGTGCATTAACTATTTTTCCTAATGTTCTTCTTCCCCACCCCACTTCCCAGCAGGCCCAGTATGTGTTGTTCCCTTCCCTGTGTCCATGTGTTCTCATTGTTCAGCTCCCACTTAAAAGGGGGAACATGAGGTGTTAGGTTTTCTGTTCCTGCCTTAGTATGCTGAGGATAATGCCTTCCAGCTCCATCCATGTTCCTGCAAAGGACATAATCGCATTTCTTTTTATGACTGCATAGTATTCCATGGTGTGTATGTATCACATTTTCTTTATCCAGTCTACCAACTGTGGGCATTTGGGTTGATTCCATGTCTTTGCTATTGTAAATGGTGCTGCAGGTGAACATACCCATGTATGTATCTTTGTAATAGAATGACTTCTATTCCTTTGGGTATATACCCAATAATGGGATTGCTGGGTCAAATGGTATTTCTGCTTCTAGATCTTTGAGGAATTGCCACACTGTCTTCCACAATGGTTGAACTAATTTACGTTCCCACCAATAGTGTAAAAGCATTTCTCTGCAACCTCGCCAGCATGTGTTGTTTCTTGACTTCTTAATAATCGCAATTCAGACTGGCCTGAAATGGTATCTCATTTTGGTTTTGATTTGCATTTTTCTTCTTTTTTTTGTTTTTAAGATGGAGTCTAGCTCTTCTCACCCAGCCTGGAGTGCAGTGGTGCAAGCTTGGCTCATCACAACCTCTGCCTCTCAGGTTTAAGTGATTCTCCTGCCTCAGCCTCCTGAGTAGCTGGGACTACAGGTGCTAGCCACTACACCTGGCTGATTTTCTGTATTTTTATTAGAGATGGGGTTTCACTGTGTTAGCCAGGATGGTCTCGATCTCCTGACCTTGCGATCCACCTTGGCCTCCCAAAGTGCTGGGATTACAGGTGTGAGCCACTGCACCCAGACTTGATTTGCATTTTTCTAATAATCAGTGATGTTGAGCTTTATTTCATATGTTTTCTGGCCACATGAATGTCTTCTTTTGAGAAGTGTCTGTTCATGTTCTTTGCCCACCTTTTGGTGGGTTTGTTTTTTTCTTGTAAATTTGTTTAAGTTCCTTGTAGATTCTGGATATTAGACCTTTGTCAGATGAATAGATTGCAAAATTTGTATCCCACTCTATAGGTTGCTTGTTCACTCTGATGATAGTTACTTTTGCTGTGCAGAAGCTCTTTAGTATAATTAGATTCCATATGTCAATTTTTGCTTTTGTTGCAATTGTTTTTGGTGATTTTGTCATGAAATCTTTGTTCGTGCTTAGATTTTCTTCTAGGGTTTTTACAATTTGGAGTTTTACATTTAAGTCTTTAATCCATCTTGAGTTAATTTTTGTCTAAGGTGTAAGGAAGGGGCCCAGTTTCAATTTTCTGCATATGGCTAGTCATTTCTAACACCATTTACCAAATAGGAATCCTTTCTCTATTGCTTGTTTTTGTCAGGTTTGTCAAAGACCTAGATGGTTGCAGATGTGTGGCATTATTTCTGAGGACTCTGTTCTGTTCCATTGATCTATATATTTGTTTGCATAACAGTACCATGCTGTTTTGGTTACTGTAGCCTTGGGGTATAGTCTGGTAGCATGGTGCCTCCAGCTTTGTTCTTTTTTCTTAGGATTGTCTTGGCTATATGTGCTGTTTTTTAGCTTCATATAATTTTTAAAGTAGTTTTTTCTAATTCTAAGAAGAATGCCAATGTCAATGATAGTTTAATGTGAATAGCATTAAATTTATAAATTACTTTGGGCAGTATGGTCATTTTCATGATACTGATTCTTCCTATTCATGAGCATGACATGTTTTCCATTTGTTTGTGTCCTCTCTGGTTTCTTTGAGCAGTGGTTTGCAGTTCTTCTTAAAGAGGTCCTTCACATCCTTTGTTAGTTGTATTCCTAGGTATTTTATTCTCTTTGTAGCAATAGTGAATAGGGGAGTTCATTCATGACTTGGCTTTCTGCTTGCCTGTTTTTGGTGTATAAGAATACCTGTGACTTTGCACATTGACTTTGTATTCTGAGGCTTCGCTGAAGTTGCTTACCAGCTTTTTTGGGCTGAGACCTGGGGTTTTCTAGATACCAGATCATGACATCTACAAGCAAAGACAATTTGACTTCTTCTCTTCCAATCTGAATACTCTTTATTTCTTTCTCTTGCCTGAGTGTTTTTCTCTTGCCTGACTGTTTTGGTTCAGACTTCCAATAGTATGTTGAATAGGAGTGGTGAGAGAGCACATCCTTGTCTTGTGCCAGCTTTGAAGAGGGATGCTTCAGTCTCTTGCCCATTCAGTATATTGGCTGTGGGTTTGTCATAATTGGCTCTTATTATTTTGAGGTATGTTCCTTCAATACCTAGTTTATTAAGAGTTTATAACATGAAAGGATGTTGAATTTTATCGAAGGCCTTTTCTGTGCCTATTGAGATAATCATGTGTTTTTTGTCTTTAAATCTGTTTATGTGATGAATTATGTTTATTGATTTGCATATGTTGAACCACCCTTGCATCCTGAGGATGAAGCCAACTTGATTGTGTTGGATAAGCTTTTTCATGTGCTGCTCTATTCGGTTTACTAGTATTTTATTGAGAATTTTTGCAGTGATGTTCATCAGGAATATTGGCCTGAAGTTTTTTTTTGTTGTTGTATCTCTGCCAGGTTTTGGTATCAGGATGATGCTGGCCTCATAAAATGAGTTAGGGAGAGGCCCCTCTTTTTTAAATGTTTGGAATAGTTTCAGAAGAAAGGGTATCAGCTCCTCTTTGTACTTCTGTTAGAATTCAGCTGTAAATCCATCTGGTCTTGGGCTTTTTTTTTTTTGGTTGGTAGGCTATTTATTACTGCCTCACTTTCAGAACTTACTATTGGTCTATTCAGGGATTCAAGTTTTTCTTGGTTCAGTCTTAGGAGAGTGTATGTGTCCAGGAATTTATCCATTTCTTCTAGAATTTTTAGTTTATTTGCCTATAGGTGTTTACAGTATTCTCTGATGGTTGTTTGTATTTCTGTGGGGACAGTAGTGATATCCCCTTTATCATTTTTTTATTGTGTCTATTTGATTCTTCTCTCTTTTCTTTATTAGTCTAGCTAGCAGTCTATCTGTTTTATTAATTTTTTTCAAAAACTAGCTCTTGTATTCATTTATTTTTTAAAGAGTTTTTTGTGCCTCTGTCTCTTTTAGTTCTGCTCTAAGCTTGGTTATTTTTGGTCTTCTGTTATCTTTGGGGTGTGTTTGGTCTTGGTCCTCTAGTTCTTTTAGTTGTGATGTTAGGGTGTTGATTTGAGAACTTTCTAGCTTTTTGATGTGGAAATTCAGTGCTATAAATTTCCCTCTTAATACTGCTTTAGCTGTGTCCCAGAGATCCTGTTATGTTGTTTCTATTTTCTCATTGGTTTCCAAGAACTTCTTGATTTCTGCCTTAATTTCGTCATTTTCCCAGAAGTCATTCAGAAGCAGGTTGTTCAGTTTCCATGTAGTTGTGTGGTTTTGAGTGAGTTTCTTATTCTTGAATTTTAATTTGATTTTGCTGTGGTCTGAGAGACTATTTGTTATAATTTCAGTTCTTTTGCATTTGCTGAGAAATAATTTACTTCCAATTATATGATCAGTTTTAGAGTAGTGCCATGTGGTGCCAAGAAAAATGTATATTCAGTTGTTTGGGGGTAGAGAGTTCTGTAGCTATCTATCAGGTCCACTTGATCCAGAGCTGAGTTCAAGTCCTGAATATCTGTAATAATATTCTGTCTCAGTGATCTATCTAATATTGACAGTGGGGTGTTAAAGTCTTCCACTATTATTGTATGGGAGTCTAAGTCTCTTTGTAAGTCTCTAAGAACTTGTTTTATGAATCTGGGTGCTACTGTATTGGGTGCATATATATTTAGGATAGTTAGCTATTCTTGTTGAATTGATCACTTTACTATTATGTAATGCCCTTCTCGGTCTCTTTTGATCTTTGTTGATTTAAGGTCTATTTTGTCAGAAACTAGGACTGCAACCCCTGCTTTTTTTCTGTTTTTCATTTGCTTGGTAAACTTTTCTCCTTCCTTTTATTTTGAACCTATGTGTGTCTTTGCATGTGAGATGGTTCTTTAGAAGATAGCATACTGATGGGTCTTGACTCTTTATCCAGCTTGCCATTCTGTGTTTTTCAATTGAGGCATTTAGCTCACTTACATTTAAGGTTAGTATTGTTATGTGTGAATTTAATCCTTTCATCATGATGCTAGCAGGTTATTTTGCAGACTTGTTTATATGGTTGCTTCATAGTATCACTGGTCTGTATACTTCAGTGTGCTTTTGCAGTGGCTGTTGATGGTTTTTCCTTTCCACATTTAGTGCTTCCTACAGGAGCTCTTGCAAGGTAAGACAGGTGGTGACAAATTCTCTGAGCATTTGCTTGTCTGAAGGGGATTTAATTTTTTCTTTGCTTATGAAACTTAGTTTGGCTAGATATGAAATTCTGGGTTGGAAATTCTTTTCTTTAAGAATGTTGAATATTGGCCCCCAATCTCTTCTGGCTTATAGAGTTTCCACTGACAGGGTCACTGTTAGTCTGATGGGCTTCCATTTGTAGGTGACCTGATCTTTCTCTCTTGGTGCCCTTAATGTTTTTCCTTTCATTTCGACCTTGGAGAATCTGATGATTATGTGTTTGGCGTTGATCTTCTCATGGAGTAGCTTACTGGGGTTCTCTGCATTTCCTGAATTTGAATCTCAGCTGGTCTTGCTAAGTTGGGGAAGTTCTCCTGAATGATACCCTGAAGTGTGTTTTCCAACCTGGTTCTGTTCTCCCTGTCTCTTTCAGGTACCCTAATTAGTTGTAGGTTCAGTCTTTTTACATAATCCCATAATTGTTGGAGGTTTTGTTTGGTTCTTTTCATTCTTTTTTCTCTAATCTTGTCTGCCTACCTATTTCAGCGAGATAGCCTTCAAACTCTAATATCCTTTCTTCTGCTTGGTCTATTCTGCTACTAATACTTGTTTTTGGATTTGAAGTTCTCATATTGTGTTCTTCAGCTCCATCAGGTTATTTGTGTTCCTCTCTAAATTAGTTATTCCGGTTAACAGCTTCTGTAATGTTTTCTCATGGCTCTTAGATTCTTTGCAATGAGTTAGAACATACTTCTTTAGCTCAGCAAAGTTTATTATTACCTATCTTCTGAAGCCTACTTCTTTCAATTCATCCATCTCAGCCTCAGTCTAGTTTTGTGCCCTTGCTGGAGATGTGTTGTGATCACTTGGAGGACAAGAGGAGCTCTGGCTTTTTGAGTTTTCGCATTTTTTTTAATTGATTCTTTCTTATCTTCATGGGTTTATTTACCTTTGATCTTTGAGGCTGCCAACATTTGGATGGGGTTTTTGTGGAGTCTTTTTCGTTGATGTCGTTGCTTTCTGCTTCTCTTTTAGTAGTCATGCCCCTCTACCATAGGGCTGCTGTGGATTGCTGGGAGTCCACTCCAGACCCTATTCCTAGGTCTCTCCTGCCCCTGGAGGTATCACCAGTAGAGGCTGAAAAACAGCAAAGATGGCAGCCTGCTCCTCCTCTGGGAGTTCTGTACCAGAGAGGCACCAACCCGATGCTGGCTAAAACACTCCTATATGAGGTGTCTGGAGACTCTTCGTTGGGAGGTCTCACCCAATCAGGAGGAGCGCGATTAGGAACCCACTTAAATAAGCAGTCTGGCTAACCCTTGGCAGAGTAGGTGTGCTGCACTGGGGTAAATTCCCCTTGTCCAGGCTGCCCTGACACTCCAGAGCCGGCAGAAAAGACTAAGACCCCTGATCTGCAATACTGTGGCCACCCCTCCCACTAGGGGCTTGTCTCAGGGATATCAGAGTTCTGTCCATAACCCCGTGACTGGGGATGCTGAAATTTCTGCAGGGGGCCTTCCCCAGTGAGGAGGAATGGATCGGGATCCAGCTTAAAGAAGCAGTCTGGCCTTGAAACTGTCCCAGCCACTGTGCTGTGGGGAATTGCTCCCTGTCTAAACCGCCCAGTCTCACTGGCACCAGTGGCAGGGGAAAACAGCCAGCTAGAGCTACAGTGATGGCTGCCGCCCCATCCCCTCAGAACTCAGTCTTCTCAGGCAGTCTCCAGCCTGCTGCCCTGGCCAGTGGGGATTCCAAGCCAGTGAGTTTTCGCTTGTGGGTTTCTATGGGAGTGGGGCCAGCTGAGCCAGGCTGCTTGGCTCCCGAGCTTCAACCCCCTTTCCATGGGAGTGGGTGGATCTCCTGCCTCACCGAGCTCCTGGAGCTGGAGTATGCAAAAACTCTTGCAGCTTGGTGGCTGCTCAAGCAGCAGCTGCCAGAGAAGCCGCCAGGAGTCTGCACAGCTCTATGCTTTGGATCCAAGGCCCTGGTTGCATGGGCTTATGAGGGGACCTTCTGATCCGTGGGTTGCAAGGATCTGTGGGAAAAGCATGGCTTTCAGGGAGAGGGTAGTGCAATCCCTCACCACCTCCCTTGGCTGGGAGAGGGAACTCCCTTTGCCCCGTGCAGCTCCCAGGTGGGCCCTCGCTTCACCCTGCTTTTCTTCATTCTTTGTGGATTGTGCCGACTGCCTAGTCAGTCTCAATGAGAGAACCTTGGTACCTTAATTGAAGATGTAGCATTCACTTACCATTTTCATTCTCAGTGAGAGCCGCAAAGTGGAGCTGTTTCTATTTGGCCATCTTGGCCGCTCCCTTCCATATACACTTGACCCTTAAACAACATGGGTTTGAACTGTGCAGGTCCATAATATACAAATTTCTTCTTCCGCTGCCACCCCTGAAACAGCAAGAGGAATCTCTCCTCCTCCTCCTCAGTCTATTTTGTGTGGAGATAATGAGGATAAAGACCTTTATGAAGATCTACTTCCACTTAATTATAATAAGTATATTTTCCCTTCTTTATGATTTTCTTAATCACATGACGTTTTCTCTTCTCTAGCTTACTTTATTGTAAGGTTACAGCATACAATATACAAAATATGTATTAATTGATGTTAAGGCTTTTGGTCAACTGCAGGTTATTAGTAGTTAAGTTTTGGCGGAGTCAAACATTCTATGTGGACTTTTGGCTGTGTGGGGCTCTGTGCTCCTAACCTCCAGGTTGTTCAAAGGTCAACTGTAGACACACACACACACACACACACACACACACACAGACACACACGGGGGCGGGGAGAGAGAGAGAGAGACAGTATAATAATAAAGCAAATTTACAATGTTATCAATAAGTGCATCTGGGCTAAGAATATACAGGTATTCTGTACATTATTATTAATTCTTAGAACTTTTCTGTGTGTTAAATTATTTCTAAATAAAAAGTAAAAAAATAAAAATAAAAATTCAGCAACCACCAAAAACAAGACTTTCTAATTTTCAGCATCCTATTATTTGGATGGTCTTGGGGTGGTACAATTCACCCCCAAGTTGTTTAAGAAAATAAGCAAGTTGTTTAAGAAAATATTCCAGGCAGAAGGCAAACTTCAATTAACACTCTAAAGAAGGGCCCTTCGAACAGGCAAAAATGCATGGGTGGTGTTTACCAGTTGACGAAAGATGTGCTGCGGTGGCGACGCTGACAGAGTCTTGAGTCAGAGCCAGTGGGGCCTCCAGGCAGAGGGGCTTCCCGTGTAGGGACTGTGGGTCTTTCTAGATGTCACTGATGAGCGTAAGGCAAAGACTGGGGAGACACGTAAAGGGAAAGGAAGGAGGAAGGAAGAGAAACAGAGGAGGAACATAGAGAGAGAAAACAGGAGAGAATTGTAAAATGTAGCTCCTATTCCTTGAGCGCTTACAGTGTGGTAACTTTGTTTTTGGCTTACTTGCTTGTATTTAATCCCCTCCCGTCGCTCCTAGTAATCTTACAGTTTCCATTTCACAAGTCAGAAACCTGGGACTCAGAGAAGCTTCTATGCCAGTAAGACAGTAGTAGAGCTAATATTTAAACCAAAGTCTGTCTGACCTCAAAACTGTTAACCACTACATTATATGTGCCCCACCCCGATTCAATGTCTTTGTGGGGAAAGGTAAACAGGTGTCCTAACTGTTCCCTGAAAGGGCTGTTGCCAGATCCTTGGCTGGGCCATTGGTGTCAGTATGTTAAGAACACTCATTTGACTTTGGCTGTTTCAGCATTGAAATCACTTGAAGTCAAAGAACTACATGGTATGTCCCAGGGAGAAGCTCCTTAGATTGCCTAGACCCTTAAGCCAAAAGAAGCAATTCCATTTCTCATGTGGCCCCATGTAGTTCCAATTCCCTTTCCTTCCTTGCTATATAGACATGCACTGTGGGGTGTAAAAAGTTATTTAAGGGCCAAATACTACAGTACAGATGGAAAACCCTTGCCTCATGCAGAAGCAGCTGTGGAGTTCTTGGTATTATTATTCTCAGACTGTCTGATAAAGAAGCCAAGTGAAAATGGGATGATAGGCAGATTGTTTAAAGAGCTGTACACAACACAGAAGTGTTAACTTGTCCACAGGTTTCTGGTAGGTCAATAGTAGCTTTCTAGGTAGAGGCAATGATACTCACTTATAAGATGGAGATCTTCAACTTTCAGGTTCATTTTTCCTACTCCCCAAACATAAAACAAAATTGCGATTCAGCCTGTCTCCTACCATAGTTATGGTCTGTGAGCTCATTTCTCTTTTTAAAAAGCCAGGAAGTGTAAATTTAAGAGGACTATAACTTTTCAAATACTGTTCATCTTGCCTTTTTTCAAAGCTAAAGCAAAGCTCATTATGCCCAAAGTGCAGACTGAAAAAAAGAGAATTGGCCAAACCAGCTGTTGTAACGTATGTAGCCCATTAAAAATTATCTCGCTAATAAAAAATAGCTACAGCTTCTTTAGTCTTAGTTTTCTTGCTACTTTTCTAGTTGCCTGATTTTAGATCCTTGTGTATAGATGATATATCTCATATATCCAAATGAAATCTTTCTCAAAGAACCAAAAGGAGCATTACTACTAATCCTAAGTGTAGGCCCCAAACGCCAATTCATTTGTGTTTGGTTTTTCATTTGTTGATTGATTGGTTGAGTTTTTATTTATTTGTTTTACTTTGTTGTTAGTGCAAAGATTAAACAAGTATTATAACTAGTTAATTTTAAAATGTACTGAACACTTATTCTGGGTTATATATGGTGACACCATGACTTATTCCCTCCCCCAGAAACTCTCATAGTCTAAAAGGAGAGACAGGGAATAGACAAACACCACAGTAATATAAGTAGTTATGGCCCTACCTTTAAAGTTGGCTATTCCTTTTTCTTCACTCCAGTGAAAATATCTCCCTAACAGAAAAGAAACACCCAAAATCAAACTCTCCGTCTGAAGATATGCTTCTCATGAGAAAGGGGATTTGAGAGTCAAAGAAGAGAACTGGCTTGATGTGTGACATGTTTTTCCCGGCTTTTGGTAAGGCATGGACTAAGGAGTCTGTGGTCAGAAGCAGAGGATGGAGGCTCTTCTTGTCTGGAGCAGTAAAGCTCTTGGAAAGTGGCTGCAATCAAAATTAGGGTGCAGGTGAAACATTGAAACATTCTTTTTAAGCCAATAGAATAAGAAGAACAAGGAATAATACATCTGAGAGCTTTATGAGATATTTGGTCCCGGTGTTCCTTGAGTGCAGAGCAATAGGAGTGATAAAAGGAGAAGTCTAGTTTTCGAGCTGTAATTTTAATTTTCAGAGTTAGAGTAACTGAGCTAAAAAGAAAAGTGAAACGCAGTCAATTTTTGCCTCCATGAAAGGAGGAAGCCTAACTAGTTTGACAAAGCAAAGAGTAACTGTCTTCATGCTTATTTCATGTGGAGAAGTATTATTTGGAGCACTTGTGAGAACTTCTTCACATCGGTCTCTGAGTCATATACAGAACTGTGACTTTGATGTCTGGTTCATCAGCCAGAATAAAGGTTGTTTTTGACTTCTTAAAAGATGATTGTGTGTGGAGATGAGAAGTGAAAATTATTAGTAGTATTTTTGGTTAATTTGAATTTAAATGGTAGAATCATGAACTGAATTTAGAGGCTACTTCGGCCAGTGTTTACTGAGAAATTCACCAAATGTTATGTGATTATAGGTGAGCACACATGCAGAGGATTTTAAACACTAAAGTCCGAATCCAAAATCATTCTGTAACATGTTTAATTTTTGTTTTAAAGACTCTTAAGACTGAAGAATAATAATGTTTAGGAGGTAAGCTTACCAAGGTCCAATCAGTGAAGCCAGATCGACATGAAGCCCCAAATCAACTTCTTCCTGGTGGGGTTTTAGAATTGTCTTAAATGACAGGAAAAATTGTCCATAACTGCAAGTGGAAGTAGTCATTAAGACAGGCACAAACACCACCAAAGAGACCACTTTCCAACTTAAATATGTTTCATTGTTGGACACTATCATAAACTAGCACTGAACAACAGTGAAACACTTAAATTTACCACAAAGTTCACTTTCTGAGAAACTTCTTCCCTTCTCTGTTCTCTCATATGGCAACAGCTTATATGGGAGACATTACAGAAAGCAAACTAAGAAAATATGCATCACAGCAGACTTGATCATACATGGGGAGTAAGGCGTGGCTGCCGAAGTTTGCAGGTTTATCGTTGTCCTGAACATACTTGTGCTATCAGCCAGTCACTAGGATATCTCTGAGTCCTTGAGGGACATTTAACAAGATCTAACTTGTCCTCTGGTCAGGGCCAGAGGACTCTGGCCAAAGCATATCTTGAACATTCCTCTTTCTTTCTTTGTCCTAATGCCCTTCCCACTGGTAAGCATGGTCTTTTGCTACTGAGGTCTCAACAATGGAAAATGATCTCATCATGCCTTTTTTGTAAATTTTTCTTTTGAAATCATTTTATATACAGAACATTTGCAAAGACAGTCAAAGAATTGCTGTATGCCTTTCACCTAGCTTTCCCTAACCTTAGCCATTCTGTGTATTGCTAGTTCATTATGGTTGGAATTTATACTTCCCTAATGACTAATGATGTTGACTATCATGTGGTATGCTTATTTGCTGTCTAGATACCTTTTTTTCATGAAACTTCTGCTTGGAAATACATTCCAGTTTTTAAAATTAGGTTGCTTGTTTTGTTATTATTGAGTTTTGAAAGTTCTCTGTATATTCTGGATATAAGTCAGTTATCATGCAACTATTTTCTCCCAGTGTGTGGTGTTTTTTCTTTTTGTGTATATGAGTTTTAGTCTGATATATCTCTACTATCTGAAGAATTTCCTTTAACATTTCTTATAGAGTAGATCTGTAGGTAATGAATTTCATCAGCTTATATTTGTTTGGGAGAGTATTTCTCCTTCAGTTTTGAAAGTTATTTTAAAAGGTGATAGAATTCTGGGTTGATAGTTTACCCCTGCCCCAGCCTCTCCCTTCCTCCCCCAGCACTCTAAAGGTGTCTTTCCATTGTCTTCTGGTTTACATGATTTCTGATGAGAAATCTGCTGTAATACTTCCCTGTATGTGAATGTTTCTTTTCTTTGGTTTGCTTTCAAAATTTTATGTTTGTCTTTTATTTTTAGCAGTTTGAATATAGCAAATAAAGTGGTGTGTTATCTTGCTGGGTTTTCTATGACCATCATGTACTTATGTTCGGTGTTTGCCATTAATTTTGGGATAATTCTTGGATGTTTTTCTTCAAATATTTCTTCTGACCTTTTCTTTCTTCTCCTTTTTGGGATTCCAACTGCGTGTATATTACAAATATCTTTGTTCCACAGCTCTTGAATATTTTGGTTGTTTTCTTTTTCTCCCTTTTGTTTCCGTTTGTGTTACAATCTCAGTAATTTCTGTTGCTTTGACTGATGATTTCATTGGTAGAGTTTAGTTTGCTGATGAGTCTGTCAACATCATCTTTTAGCTCTGTTCCTGTGCTTTTCTTGTTGAACATTTTCATCAGATTCTTTCTTATGTCTCTGATTAAATTACTCATCTGCTCTTACATGCATGTCACTTTTTTCTTTAGAGCATTTAACATATTAATCATCATTATTTTGAAAATTTCTTTCAGATAGTTCATACAGCTGTGTTATAACAAGGTCTGGTTCTGATGGTTGCTTTGCTTTGTGTGTTCTTTCTTTCCTATTTTTATACCTCTTAGTACTTTTTGAAAGCTGGATATCTTGTATAGGACAGAGGAGACTGAGGTAATTTCTCTGCCTAAAAATTGGCATATCTTTCTTTCTGTTGGGTCTTTAACATGGGAATTTGAGTTGGTTTAGTTAAGGGTGGAGCTAAGTTTGATATTTGCTATTGCTGCGGTTACCCTCAATGCTCCAGAGAATTCAAATTTCTTAGTGATGCCTTGTGTTTAAGGTGGTGATTCATTATCCAAAGCAATGTCTGTTTGGTCCTGCACCCTAAGTCTTCCCTCTCTACTTTGCCTCACAGAGGATCTAATTTGCACAGTCTTGCTCCTTTGATATGCTTCTCCCCAAAGTATTCTTATTGTTATTTAAACTTATTTTCTTGGGTGACAGTGGAATAGAGCATTCTCTATTTTTACATATTTCAGGCTTAGGTAGACTCTTAGGAGTCTGGCTTTCTTAATGCTTCTTCCCCTTTCCTGGCTGTAATTTTTGGCCCAGTGTGTATTTCTGACCCTAATACAGGATTAGGCTTTTTCTCTTTTATTTTTTCTTCTCCCAGCTACAAAGAATTTTTACCTATGCCCTAAGGGCAAGAGTGATTTTTGCTCCTCCCCACCCATCCTTTCTCCTTTCCACCACCCATATAGATTAAATAGATTAAGACTTTGTTCAATAGAGGAGACAGACAAAAAACTCTGGTGAAGTTTCCTGTTTCTCTCATATGGCTGCTATTTTTCCCCAGGTTTGCCTCACAATTTAGACTTTTTGTTTCTGTGAGCAGCTGGTGGGATTTGTAGGGAAAGAGGGGCAGGAGGGTATGAACTCTTTAAATTTCTGTGTCTCTTAGTAGTTTCTTGCGGTTCTCCCAGTCTTGCTTTGGCCTTCACGAATTCACCAATTATTTCAGCCAGAATCTGACTGATGTTCAGTTACTTTTGATCTAGGTAAGAGAGTGCTCATATCTCCTATCTCCCCTGTTTTTCTAAAATTTTGAGCCAGTTATTTGTTTGCAAGCTCAGTTCTCTGATGAGTTCAAAAAATGTTATAGATTTAAATAGAGTTTAACTCATTTTCATTGTAAGATTAATAGTGATATTCCTTGCAGCTAACATTGTCAGATAAAATACAGGATATCTAATTAAATTTGATTTTCAGATAAACAATGAATAATTTCTTAGTATATTTCATACAAAATTTAATTTTAGATAGGTGTTCTATATTTTTATTTGCTATATCTGGCAACCCTACTTTGAGCTCCCTATATCTTAGTGCTAAAGTTCTTCTTATTATTTTTTCTTCTTTTTCTTCTTCCTCTTCTTCCTCTTCCTCCTCCTCCTCCCCCTCCTGCCTCCTCCTGCCTCTTCCTCCTCCTCCCTCTTCTTCTTCTTTCTTCTTCTTCTCTCCCTCCTCATCCTCATCCTTATCTTCCTCCTCCTCCTCCTACTCTCTGTCTTCCTCCTCTCGCTTGTACTTCATTTTTTTTTTCCTATAAAGTACTATCACAGACAAGTTTCATGATTGAAGAAGGTTTTTAAAACAAAAGGTATTTTTAAAAAGGAGTTGAAAGAAAAATATAGTAAACATGAAGGAATCAAGTAATGGTGATATTTGGTGTTTCAATAAAGAGTATATTTTATAACTTGAATTTTTTTTTTACCTCTGCTGCTCTCTCAAGCAAATTATATAAGTTGGACTAAAATTCAGCTTTACTGATCAGTTTGATTTTTTTTCATTTATTCATTATTGATGTGATTTTTCTTACTTTAGGATCATGGAGTTCTGTGACAACTGTGGGTAGTGACGAATATTCTTCTGATAAAAATTTATATAACACTCTTAAGAAAAATTTGTATAGCACTTTTCACTTATGATTTCAGAGGTTCACATATCTTATAATGACCTTCTACAAAACCTTAGATGAGGCAGAGAGTGAAGAATTACTGAATGTTGCCTCAGCTTATTAATGTCATGTCAAACATACAGAGTGGTATCATATATTATGGAATGTGAGGCAGCATACTGATTGTTATCAGACTGGGACATATCTATTTTGGTCAAGGAGATACTTATCTTAGAAATAGAAATAGCTTAATTTAACAATTTTATGCATGAAATAATGATCCACTTGCGTTTTTATTTATTTCTATGTTTGACATAGCTATCCATTGCACACAGCAGCATTTTTTTTGGACTTCCAAAGTATAGTAGGGACACTGTGAAGCTAAACTTGGATGATCCATCAGAACAGACAGACCTGTGTTATTTTCTATTGTGTTTCCTTTTCTGGACATTTTTCAAAGTTATGAACTTCCATATGCACCACAAAGATATCTCTCCCTTTCCATACATTATAATATACCCAAATATAGTGGCTGAGTCATTGGGACAAAATGTCATAGGAACATGGAAATGGTAACTTCATTCCATAGTTCTTTAAGTTTCTTGTTCTAAACAGGAGTTGGAAAGATACAGCTGGCAGACTAGCCTTGTTTTTTTATAAATAAAGTATTATTGGAACACAGACACATTCATTACTTTATGTATTGTCTATGGCTGTTTCATGCTTAAAGGACAGAAATGAGCCATTATGACAGAGGCTCTATGGTTCACAAGCCATATTTGGTATATGGCCCTTTAAAAGAGAATTTGCTGACTTCTCTTTTAGACAAAATACAAAGAAAGAAAGATAAGAAAAGAACAAATTAATACATGACCACAGGCTGTTATGTGATTCATTTAGTTTCCACAGCAAGCTTGTTGCTATGTGAAAATTGCTTATTTATATTTAAATTCTTTAGAAGGCCCCAAGTTGCCCCCAGAGGCTCAGAAGCAATTTGAATAGCCTATTTAGGCTAGTTTGGAAAATCTCAATTCTTCCTTCTACTTTCATCCCTCATTAGTTTTGGGATAAATATCAAGTAGAGTTGAGAGCCAATCAGCTTGGGTTTTGGGATTAAAAATCGAAAAGAGTTGAGAGAGAGAATTAGAACTTTTATCTCAGCATGAGATCAGGAAAGAAAACAGAGAACACTATGTAATCCAAGAAAAAATACATTTTATTTGATGGTCTCTTTTATCATTATTGAAAATTTTGCCAGTGATTTTTTCTTTCTAATTTAGAAAATACTGAGAGAGCATTACATTTTTCTTTTTAATAAATGAACCCATAGAATTTCTTGAAAGGTCAGTTGTACAATGCTCTTTCTCACTCACACACAGCCATAGACAAAAAGACAGACAGACAGACACACACACACACACACACACACACACACCCCTTTTGTAAAAATTTTTATCTTGATTCTGGGGCAAAGACCATGGGATTTGGCCTTCTTGCTGCAGAGAGCTGTCAGGTATTACACAAGCTCTACAGAAACCAGTATCGTTTGAAACGGAAACAGGCTGCACATTTTGGAGTCTAGATGCAGTTGTCCAGATAGCTGATCCCAGGAGTCATGAGACATATTTCTTTTATTTATATTTTTGTAAAAATAACAAAAAGATTAACTGGGAATTAAACCTGCACCATGGAATTAACTTGAACAAATATATTTGCTAGGGGTTCTCAGCTGTTATACGGTATATGATAAACTGATGCTCTGCAAACATTTCAAGTTGGGCCACTGAATTTTGATCCAAGTGCACAGTGTATTTGAGTTGTGATTGTGTGAATATGCTGTTGTAGCAACATCTGTCAGAGGAAATGTTGGGCCGAACAGGTTTTGTGCTATGAATGGGAGATAAGAGGCATTATATTGTACTATAAAGCCAAAGAAAGTATATGTGTTTACTAGAATTTGCTAGAAATTTTGTTCTTCGATATATAAGAAACAGAGGACCATCCATACCTTAACCACTCCTTGACCTGTTAACATTTTGCTGAAAGGAGACAAAATGCCTTAGCTTGGGTTCCTACCCCTTAGCTAAAAACAGTCTGAAACAAAGGGTTGAGTGGTAGTTTATTTTGCAAAATGACTCCTCTGAGAGGAGGTTAACAGTTAGGAGGGAAAGCCAATGGAGAGTACATACCTGAGTTAATCACTGCTGTCAGTAACTGGTGCTTGATGTGTGCAATCTAGATTTCAGAACTGTCCATCTGTGAGACCAAAGAGGAAAAATGTTTCCCCTGGCTCCTACCCATCACTGGTTAAGAGTTGCCCCACTGGGTGGTAACCCCTCTCATGGTTCTGGGTTTGCACATGTGTAATGCTGAGCAAGTTCCCACAGGAGCCCCAAACCAACGGTGTCAGAAAGTTCAGCGCACAAAGTGAGCAATTAACAGTATGTACAGTTAAAAAGAGGGGCTGTCATATTATACCTGCGAGAAGCTGGTTGCCATAGCAACAGCTGGACTCAAGGTGTACTGTGAGGATATTAGGTAGGAACCAGAAGTGTGCATTAGAGTTATTTATTGATGTGTAACAAATTACCCCAAAAATGTAATGGCTTGAAACAGTAGCATTTATTATCTCTGTTTCTGTAGGCCAGGAATTCAGGTGGGGCTTAGCCGAGTCCTCTGTTTCTCTCACAGGCTGCATAAGGGTCTCAGACATAGTTATAATCATCTCAAGTCTCTACTTGGGAAGTATCTGCTTCCAAGCTTACTCACATGGTTGTTGGTAGAATTCAGGTCCTTGTGAACTGTATTGGGTTGTTACTAGTCCTTATGATACCATATGATATGGCAAGGTGAAACATTAGAAGGTACATACTTATAAAAATAGTCTCTTACTCCCTCTCTACTTTCTTAACCTCTTAATTTTGGTGTTCTTCTTGCTGCTAAAAATAGTCTCAAAGACATTTACAGTCTAAGTTATGATGCTCTAGGGGTTCCCTCTCTATACAGGCCACCTTCTAGGCAGCAGAGCTATTTCCTGAAGATGCTACTCACTCTTTCTGAAATGCCTGTTCCTTCCTGTTTACTGAATAAACTCTGATTTGTCCTTTAAAGTCCATCCCAAAAGCACTACCTCTACGAAGCACTTCTGACTCCCCAGACTTCATCCTCAGACCTACTTGGAAATGTGTCTCCTACAGCTTTTATCCTATGTTTTTTAACTCTTCTATCTCTCTCCTACTGCATGGTGAACACAGGAATCCTGTATTTATTCTGAATGTTTCCTCTGCAATTGTAGAGCACATATTTTCAGATGTTTCTAAGTTCGTTTATGTTTCTATGTCTTTGTGTGCTACTATGTTTAGAGCTATTTAGCTCCAGTGACAGAATCAAAACTGACTCACAAATTAGAAATTTTCCTATCCTTTTAAATTGTCTTTGTTACTGGATTTATTATCTAGAATGTGAAAATATATTTCTGGAAGTAAATTTGCATGATCAGAGAGTAAAGGAGGAAAAAAAGGCAAAACGTAAAACCAAGTTGATCTAGTATATAATCCAAGGGTGGTTTTAACATGTTGCTATGCTCTGAAAATTTCTTTTCATTTAACAATTCTAAATGTGTATATGTAAATATATATAGTTTAAATTATAGGTAATTTCCTTGTAAGAAGCTGAAGGCATAAAAGAGGGAGATGGATTCTGTTTCACTAAACCAAAGCTGAGAGCTCTGGTCTGATCCCAAAATCTTAAAGGCTACAAAGAGATAGAAAACAGCCCAACTCGCAGCTCAGTCCATGAATGAGTTTGCCAAGCTACACGTTAACAGCAAGCTCCACTGGGTTTATAAACTGCCCAAGCTTGGAACATACTGGACTCAGTTTTATAGTTTTATTCTTAGGCTGTTCACACTTCAATATCATATTTTAGAATAATCCAAAATATCGTGCTTAAGAAAAGCAATATGGCCTACGTAGTGGATCACTGGGAAATAACATCTCCCAAATGACACCAGGGTGTCTATGTTTTAATTACATTCTACTCAAGGAATAACAAATGTTTCAAAGACAACAAATAGAAACCCAGAAATAGTGTCCACCCTAAATGTTAAGTAGATATTCTACTAGGCTAAGTTGATTTTTGCTTAAACCATAAAATCAGAATTGTTAACTTTTAGAACTTCTCAAATGTGAGGACAGAAGGCAGTTTGCATTGTTTTACATTTTAAGATTTGACAAAGCTTCTAATGTAAAGCAAAGTATCTAATTTAGCCAATGGCTGCCGGTGCTAGACCCCAGTTAACAAGGACCTAATGGGGAGAAGTATCTATCAAGACAAAGCATGAATTAGAGGAAAACAAAGTAAATTCTTATTCATAGCTAAATGCCAATAAAAATGAAAAATCAAAATGAAAATGAATCAGAAGAAAATTGTGTGCCTAAAAAAATCACCAGGGAAAAATGAACTATCTGCTAAATCATATTGTCATTTCTTTAGATTCAGCTCTCCATTAGGAATGAAAAATAGTCCAATTATACTAAAAGTTGTTTGTATGATCTTAGTACCTGTGCTTGTCATTTTCTGCCTACCAACCACCTTCCTAAATCAGATTCATTCTCAACTGTTCCCTGCCCTATTTTGGGCCACAAGACACTGATCCCTAAGCACACTATGACCTGGGCTCTTTGATGAATGACTTTGGTCAATGATAAGTAGCAGCCAGATAAAAGAGGGTATTGTGAGAGAGTGGGACATTTTTTCCTAAATGCTGCCTGCTTTGGAATGGGTTTTCTGGCATTGGGTGTACTCCTTCACCACCAGAGGTCCTTCCAGATGGACTCCCCACCATGGCTCTTTCTCTCATAGGGCTTCAGCAATGTTAATGCCTCTCCTGCCCCTTCAAGCCTATGCATAGGTTATGGTTTCCTATTGATAGTTCCTAGGGGATTCAAACATCTTTTTTCAGTTTCTAGTTGCTAGTTTCTAAGGGAATCCAACATCTTTTTGTGTTCCTTAGCCATGCCTACACCTCTGTAAATTATCCCTTTATTAAAATCTATTTTATCATGTGAGTTGGATTCTATTTTCCAAGGAAATTCATTGATCTAGTCCTTCTCTGAGCCTTGGGAGGTACCTAAACTTACTCCTAAAGCATGAAGGCACCTACTTTTGCATCCTTAACCTTTCTTTCTTGTCTAAGAAAATCGCAGCAACTGTGCTGGTTATTTTCTGTATACCCTTCTGGAAATTGACTTTAGTAATATAAGAAAATTTGCTTGAACGCTAAATACTGCACTGTAGTTCCGTTCATCAAACTTCATGTTTACTCACACTCACTGAAATCATGTCACCTCTATCTAATTATATTGCTGCCCAGACCACCAAGCCATGAGTTTTGCCTCAAAGCTGACCTTATGCACAAGATGGTTGGGCAATGGTTGTCTAAAAGAATTGGAAAGGGCATTGTTGGATGTAAAGATAGGGCTTGTGTTGAGAGGTGTCATTAGAAGGAAAGGTGACAGGCTGCCCCAGTGGAGAAATCTGTGATGAAATGTTTTTCTACCCCACACTGACATTTGAAAATTTGTTGAAGTGAGATTTCAGAGAGAGAATAGGATGTTATTGCTGGAGGGAGTAGAATTCATACAGTTCGATGGCTTCGCTTTATAGATAACAAAACTGAGGGTCAGAGATATTAGGTGACTTTTCTAAAGTTAAGGGACTGCTTACTACAGAACCATGACTAAAACTCCAACTCCAAATCTGTACTGAGCAACTTGCATTCACTATACTGTTTAATGTGATCTAATTGTGATCTTATACTCATGGGTTATAAGAGTAAACAAATAATGTGCCAATGTTTATAGCAAAAATAATTTGTATTAACCAAAGAAATAAAAAATTAGGAATTGATCTTATTTCATTCAAAGATTGGATATCAGAACTACCATGGAATGAGATAAAACCTTGGTCTCATGGTCTTGCTATATTGTAAGATGGCTTCCAAGGGACTAAGTTTTCAGTGATTAAAATAAGAAAGGCAGGAAGAAAAGAAAAGACAGAGAGAAAAGCTAGTTTATTTAAGAGTAAGCTTCCTGAGAAATAAAAAAATGTGCATATCTAATATTCTACATTGTCTGCCAACTAGACATTGTCACTCATGCATGATGGGGCATGCTGTGTTTTTTCTTGAGTTCAGAAAGCTCCTGGTTCATTGAAAATGGCTTCAAAATACAAAATAATTTTTAGTCATCCTGTAAAGTTTAAAGAAGTATATCCACTCTGCCATATGTCTTCTTTTCATTTATTTAACGGATTATGTCCAATTGTGAAAAATTTATACCTACTTTCCATCATAGCATACATTCCACCAAAGTCTAAGAAGTATTATGCAGTGATACATTCATAGGTTTGCGGTCAGACAGCCCAGACACAGGCTCTCCCTGTGACACTTCCACTATGCGACTCTGGAAAAATACAAAGCCTCTCTGAGCCTCCATTGCTTGTCCCAATAGTCAAATAAAGATGAGTATCTACCTTTTAAAAATGTTGAAATAAGGTTTTTTAAAACAACGTATAGTTCTAACATAATGTCTGCAGTATAGTAAGTGTGCAATATAGGATAGCTATTGCTAGTAGGAATAATTATTTATAACCACAATTTTCCCTCTTCTTACTTCTTAATTGCTCAATTAATAAGACAAAAAGCAAAGTTTGTTGCCGCAACTGCATTTCATTACACATATAATATCTTGCTAATAGAATTAATTGCTAAGGATTTAACCTAAATTTTCTAGTTCTATACAAGTAATAATAGTAATTAAAGGGAGAGTTCCCTGTTTAGATTTACCTTTTTTTAAAGTTATATCAAAAAACGAGGAGTCAATTGAAAATGTTATCCAGGAGAAAATTATCTTTGCCTCTTGTGTGGCTATGGGAGTTAGCGTTTTTTTTTGTTTTTTATTGAAACTAATTATATGGTTTAACTTATTTTCATCTTGCAGTGAAAATTTCCAAAGGCTATCAAGAAAATTGTCTAAGTAAATATTTGCCTAGAAAATTGAAACATGTGTCTGCATAATTCAGACCTATATTCTTTCTCTCTTCCTGCTATACCCAGATAATTGAATAAAAATTTTGACATAACTTTTGTAGTCATTTTTCAGCTGAATTATTTAGTTCTTGCACATCAAATACATCAGATAAAAACCAGGAAGACATCTTAATATAAGTTGCAAAGATCTTGAACATTGCAAAGATAATTTCCCAATAGTTACCAGTTACCAGGGAAGTCTAACAAATCATCTTTGAGGTGTCCCTTTTAAAAATATAAATAATACCCTCTTTTGTAAGTCACAAAGATCTTTGAAGATTGTTTCATAAACATTATGAATAACCTAACATTCTAATTTCATTTTGGTTTATATTGCTCACACCATGAACAATTTTAGTTCGACTCCTGCAATAGAAGTTACACATACAATCTATGACCAGGTTAGTCTGTTCCAGTTAGTAAAATCGCCCAATCAGTTCATTATTCAAAGATCTTTCATGATTTTCCCACTGTATGTTTTTCAATCCTAACTTTATCCTTATTCCTATTTCTAAATTTGTGCATGTCATCATATAACAAAGGTATAACCTCTGTTATACCTTTAATGTATTAGTCAGAAATACTCTTCTGCATTGGAGCTAAGTATAAATTATTGTTGGTTGCATTTTTGTAAGAGCTAAACTTTTACTTCAAGCTTAGCCTATGGGATTTGTTGTCTTTCAGAATCCGTTCCATTATCAACAGTATCAGTAGGGATTAGGTTCAGCTGTCAATAACAGAATATTCAAACAAGAATGGCTTTATCACACAAAACTGTATTTTTCTCAAATTATAAGATGTTCAGGTAGGCATTTGGTGGCTGTTTCAGCACCTCTAAGATGTGTTGGCCAAGATCTCTAAGATTCTCTTTGCTTTTTCCTCATGAATTCAAGATGGCTACTGGAGATCCTGCAATAATTTTCACTTCCCAGGTAGCAGGATGGAAAACTAACAAGGTGGCAAAAATGCTTGATCAGAAATGACACTCAATACCTTCTGCTTATTTTCCAGCTTTATCTTCAAGGAAGGCATTAAAACAAACTAAGTGTAAGGAAAAAGAAGAGTAGGCAAGAATAGATGTTAAGGTAACAGCTAGCATTTTTTCCACTCCAATCAGTCTTAGTTGATGTTAATTCTTCTATCCGCACTCTCCTAGAATATTAGAATTCTACAAGTTTTCTTACTTAAAAGCATTGCAACATTTTACATTATTCTTACATATTTGTTTTCTTCCTAAAATCTACTGTTCATGTTTATAAACTTGTGTTAGCTTCAAAATCTTCAAAAACAAAACAAAAATAGAACTGCAGTAGCAATGAGGAGCAAACATGTTACTTAGTCATAAATGAACAATAAACTGGCAGGGTGACCAACTGAATCCAATATATTATCTAATATGTGTGAGGGGAAATGAATGACTATTATAGATACATAACGAGTTGCCCTACCAGAGCCCTAAAACACTTGTTAGGGTAATTGCAATTCCTTGCACCTCTTGTCACACCTGCTTCTTCTTTGACCCTGCATTACATGTGTGTCTCAATCCATTTGTGCTGCTATAGCAAAATACTCAAGACTGGGTAATTTCTAAACAAGAGAATTTATTTGTCACAGTTTTGGAGGCTGAAAAGTTCAAGATCAAGGAGCTGGAAGGCTGGGGGTGAGAGCTGCTCTTACTTTGAGTTGGCATCTTGTTGCTGCATCCTTTGCAGGGGACAAAAGCTGTGTCTTCATATGGCAGAAGGGATGGAAGGGTAAAAATTGTCTTAAGCTAGTTCCCTTCAGTCCTTTTATAAGGCATGAATTCATTCATGAAGGAGGACTTAATTACTTTCCAAAAGTCCTTACCTCTTAATACCACCACAATGGGGATTAAGTTTCAACATACATTTTGGAGGGGCCAAATTCAAACCATAGCAATATGTTTGGAGTTAGCTTGGCTTTAGTATGTAAATCTGCCTGAAATTCCTGAGCTCTGTAGAATGATTGAATCTCTCTAGGGTTGTTAAAGTTCAAGCCAGTGAGTATTCATCCATGAAAAAGCCAAAATGAATTCCATGTTGTTTATATAAAACAATAAAAATACTTAAATCACTTCTAAGAATAAGAGAACAACTTCATATACTTGAAAAGTCACTAAGATGTGATTTACACATCTTAGTGGGAAATACAGGTAAAATGGACAATAGGTCATTAGAATCAGAAACATTTAATTACTAAGATACTACATTCAAGTAAACTTGAAGTAAAAGTTTAGCTCGTACATAAATGCAACCAACAATTAGATGTGACATTTGGCATACTGGCTTTATGTACAGTGAAAACAATGTGTAATCCTGAAGTTGTGATAGAGCAAACATCTCCCTTATATGCTATTTTTAGATTTTAAATCTGTAGCAGTTAGACTTTTTGTTTTGCTTGTAATGTGCCAATGCATGTAATAATAAGCTATACCATTATGGGGCTCACAAGTCTATGCTTTATAGGATATTTTAGAGATTTAAAATTATATTCCCATAGCTTCCCTCACATTGGTCTTCCTTTTGATGTCTCTATTACTTCCATGAAATAGGAAAGTGATGTTTCATCTTCTTTAGAGTTCTATTGTTAAGCTCCAAGACATGTATTCAACAGATTAATTTACTTCAACAAACATCCTTGTGCTTGGTGGAGAAGGTACCATTCCCACCCTCCAAACTCTCCATAACAAATTAAACGGCATTGGTCGTTTTTCCAGCAGACATGTGACTCTCTATGTTTGAGCAGCCTAGTTTCTTATGGTGAAAGATTTTAAAGAATGCAGTTATTTTTTAGCTAGAAATGCTAGTTATCACTAAAAGTTAATGTGTCCTAAACGGTCTTTAGCATATAAAAAGATGTTCAACTTATTACCCTTTAGTGAAATGCAAGTGAAAATCACATAAAAAAACTTCTGGTTTCTGGTCTAGCAAGTATAAGAAACTTATAAGTCTTATACCATCCTAATAAGTAGAAAAACTTGTTAAAGTTGAACAACATGAAAAGTTAAGAAGGCTTCTTGGATCTGCCAGTGAATTGAGGTCACAGGGCAAACCACTGCCCCATAACTGAGAGACACACAGGTAGATACAGAGAATAGCAACTTACTGAAGCAGAAACCCATTAGCAGAAACTGCTGAAGAAACCAGTGTCTGGGTAGGAAAACCTGAACTGTAACTGATAAGTTGCTAGAGGCTCCATGAGGACAAGTTTGAGAGTTAAAAACTCCAGGGGGGATCAGTCAGACAGGGTGGGTGCCACACTGTTGTGAGTTTTACCTCCAGAAGCTCTACTCGGTTCTCATGGTGAATATTGAGGAAAAATCGCCTCATGCTCTGGCAAGGGCAGGGTAAAAGGAACCATTTAAAAATATGCCAAAGCATTCTATTCTTTTCAGCAAAGTTTATCCTCAGAAGAAACTTCAACCAGAGCCTAACCTGTTAGAATTTTATCAGAGACTAATCTACCTGGGGAAAGAAAAATAGCCAACTCTAGCCCCTCTAGACAACTTGTTACACCTAAGAGAAAAACTAAGAAGCACTGAGGAGGTGTACAGTCTAGGGGCACAGGCTCACAGAAAGACTGAGACTTAATCATAGGACTATAGAATACTTCTCCCCCAGCACCTTACCACCACATTACTAAAGGCCCATCTACCACAGTTCCTTTTACCCTATATATCAGATTTACCTTCCAATAAAAAGTTGCAAGGCATACTAAAAGACAAAAAACAGTTTGAGGAGACTAAATAAGAACCAGATTCAGATGTGGCAGGCATGTTGAAATTATTAGGTGAGGAATTTAAGCAAACTATAACGAATATGCTAAGGGCTTTAACAGGAAAAATAGACAACATGCAAAAAATAAAAGAAAGAAATAGATGGATAACGTGATCAGGGGTGGACATTCTAAAAAAGAATGAAATAGAAGCATTAGAGATCAAAAACACTGTACCAAACTGAAGAATGTCTTTTGGGGGCAACATGAATGGACTGGACATAGCTGAGGAAAGTATCTCTGAGCTTGAGGATGTAACAATAAAAACTTCCAAAAATGAAAAGCAAAGAAAAAATAAAATTAACCCTCTTCCCCCACCAAAAAAAGAACAGAATATCAAAGAATTGTGGAACTGCAAAAGACATATCACACATGCAAGGAGAATACCAGAAAGGCAAAATAACAAAACAAAACAAAACAAAACACAAAAAAAGAAAGAAAAGAAAGAAAGAGATAAAATAATTGAAACAATAAAGACAGATAATTTCTTCCAAATTAATGTCGGACACCAAATCACAGATAGGAAACTCAGGTAACATTAAGTTAACAATAAGGATAAATAAATTTTAAAAAATGTCAACATACTATATTAAAACTTCATAAAATCAAAGATTAATGCAACATCTTAAAAGAAGCCAGAGGATAAAAATCATCTTACCTATAGAGGAGCAGAGAATTTTATCTGAAGTGAGTAGAGTGAAATATTTAGTGTTGAGAGAAAAAAACACACAAACTTAAAATTCTTTACTCTGCAAAATTATTCTTCAATTGTGAAAGAGTGGAGGGGCTTCAAGATGTCTAACTAAAGGCATCCGGCACTCACTTCTTCCACAAAGGGAACAAAAATTGTAAAAAGATAATTATACTTTCAAAAATAATCTGAGAAGACTATAGAATTAAATAGAGAAATGAAAGGGAACACCTAAAGCAAGGAAGAAGAGGGAAGTGAGTGAGGCAACCTGCTTGACTAGGAGCCTGGAGAAGCTCCCCAGTGTGGAGAAAGGGAAAATGAGAGACACCTCTTCCCCCTGGCAGTCCGTATTCCCACTACAGACTTCTGCAATTCGAGCCTCAAGAGAGCATTTTGACTCTTGTGGGCCCTGATACTAACATACGGAGCTGCCTGGAGACTGTGTGATGACATTGCTCCGAAGAGGGAGCTCATGATGGATCCCACACGGCCCCTGAGATCTAAGCAGCTTCAGCAAAGCACCATTTTGAGAGCTCAGCTCCCACCAGATTACATCTTACCTGGAGGCAGAACAGCCCCTGAATAGCCACATCACTGGAACCACGTTGATATCTCCCATCTGCAGCTGCCACACTGCTGGCCGCTGCCATGGGGACCAAAGCATAAACCACTGGTAGTGGCCCCAACACCTCCAGCACCAGGGTGGTCATACATTTGCATATTCCCTGAGGACAGGCTCCCCGACTCACAGCTGCTGCTGACTGCTGACACCAGTGGTGGAGTGGACTGGAAGCCACTGGCAGCAACCCCACTGTTCCCAGCCCTCCATATGAAAAACATGACACCTCCAAAGGAACATAAGAATTCTCCAACAACACATTCCAGTGAAAAAGAAATTTATGAAATACTGAAAAAAAATTCAAAATAATGATATAAAAACTCATTGAGTTAAAAGAGAACACAGATAAACAATGAAGTGAAATCAGAAAAACAATTCAGGATATGAATCAGAAATTTAACAAATGGATAAACAGTATTTTTTAAAAACTCAAGCAGAAATCCTAGAACTAAAGAATTTATTAAATGAAATAAATATATTCAAGAACTTCAGCAATAGACTAGAGCAAGCAGAAAAATTTCAGAACTTGAAGAGAGGTATTTTGAAATAACCCAGACAATAATAATTAAAAAATAATAAAAAAGAATTAAGAAAGCCTATATAGCATATGGGATACCATTAAGCAACCAAAGTTTTGAAGATTTCATGTTCCAAAAGGTAAAGAAAAGATCAAAGGAATAGAAAACCTGTTTAATAAAATAATAGCTGAAAATTTCCCAAGCCTGGAAAGAGATTTATACATCCAGATACAGGAAGTTCAGAGATTCCCAAATAGATGCTACTCAAAAGATCTCCTCCATGACAAGTTATGGTCAAATTGTCAAGTCAAAGACAAAGAATTCTAAAACAGCAAGAGAAAAGTGTCTAGTCATTTATGAGGGAACCCCCTTCAGACTAATGGTGAATTACTCAGCAGACACTGTGGACGCCAGGAGAGAATGGGATGATATATTCAAAGTGCTGAAATTAAAAAAAAAAAAAAAAAACAGCCAGGGATACTATACCCAATAAAGATCTCCTTCATAAATTAAGGAAAAATAAAATCTTTCTCAGACAAGCAAAAGCTGAGGGAATCTCTCTCTCTCCACTATACCAGGACTACAAGAAATGCTTATGGAAGTTCTAGACCTGGAAGCAAAAGGAAAATATAAACAACCATGAAAACTGGTACAACAAACACACAAATTAGTAAAATAAAGGATTCAAATGTTACCACTACAGGAAACCACCAAACCATATTATAAACAAGAAAGAAAGGAACAAAAGACATACAAAAACAATCAGAAGTCAATTAACAAAATGACACAAACAAGCTTTCATATATTAATAATAACCTTGAATATAAGTGGATTATTTTCCATTTAAAAAACATAGACTGCCTAAATGGATTAAAAATAAGATCCAACTGTATACTGCCAACAATAAACTAATCTCACTTGTAAAGGCACATATAGACTGAAAGTAAAAGGATGAAAAAAGATATTCCACACAAATGAAAATCGAAAGTGAGCAGGATTAGCTATATTTTTTTATATGAAATAGATTTTAAGTGAAAAACAGTAAAAAGAGGACAATCATTATATAATGATAAAGGGATTAATTCAGCAAGAGGATATAATAATTCTTAATATATATGCACCCAACACTGGGGCACCCAGCTATATAAAGGAAATGTTATCACCTAAGGGAGATAGACTCCAATACAATAAATGTAGGAGACTGCAACACTCCACTCTCAGCATTAGACAGATCATCTAGACAGAAAATTAACAAAGAAATACTGGATTTAAACCGCACATTAAATGAGATGGACTTATCAGACATTTACAGAACATGTGATCCAATAGCTACAGAATACACATTATTCTCATCAGCACATGGAACACTCTCCAGGATAGGCCTTATGTTAAGATAAAACACAAGTATCAACAAATTTTAAAAAATCAAAATCATATCAAGTATTTTCTCAGACCACAATTGAATAAAACTAGAAATACATTGATAAAAAAGAGCTTTGGAAACTATAGAAATACATGGAAATTAAACAACAGGTCCCTGAATGAGTCAAGGAAGCAATTAAAGAGGATATTAAAAAACTTCTTAAAACAAATAAAAATTGCAACACACATACCAAAACCTATGACATACAGCAAATGCAGTGTTAATAGAGAAGTTTATAGCAATAAATGCCTGCATCAAGAAAAGAAAGATTTCAAATAAGCGATCTAATAATCATGTCAAGGAAGTAGAAAAGCAAAAACAAAGCAAGGCTGACACTAATGGAAAGAAAGAAATAATAAAAATCAGAGCAGAACTAAATGAAATAGACACCAAAAACAACATTGAAGGATTAAAAAAAAAGTTGATTTTTTGAAAATATAAAAATCAATAAACTTCTGGGTAAACAACAATAGAGGGAAAATGCAAATACAATTAGAAACCAAAAAGGAGACATAATTAACACCACAGAAATACAAAAGATCGTCAGACTATTATGAAATACTTTTTGCTAACAAATTGGGAAACCTAGAGGAAATGTATAAATTTTTGGACATGTATAACTTACTAAGATTAAACCAGGAAGAAATAAAAAAAAACCCAGAACAATAATGAGTAAAGAGATTGATTTCATAATTTAAAAAATCCCAACAAAGAAATGCTTAGGAACAGAAAGATGGTTCACTGCTAAATTCCACCAAACTTATAAAGAAGCACTAACACCGGTTTTCCTAACTTCCAGAAAATTGAAGAAGAGGGAATGTTTTCTAACTAATTCTACAAGCCCAGCATTACTCTGATACCCAAACCAGAAAATAACACAACAACAACAAAAAGAAAATGCAGGCCAATATCCGTGATGAACAAAGATATGAAGTCCTCAATGAGACACTAGCAAACTAAATCCAACGGCACATTAAAAAGATAAAATATCATAATCAAGTGGGATTTATCCCAGAAATGTAAGGATGGTTTAACATATGCAAATCAATAAATATGCTACATCACATAACAGAATTATAGACAAAAGCCATATGATCACCTTAATAGATGCAGAAAAAACATTTGATAAAATTCAACATGTCTTCATGATAAAAATTTGTCAGTGAATGAGACATACAAGAAATATATCTCAACATAATAAAGGTGATTTATGAAAAACCACACCTAACATTATACTAACTGGGAAAAGCTAAAAGCCTTTGCCCCAAAAAAATGGAACCAGACCAGATTACCCACCTTCACCACTTCTGTTCAACATAGTACTGAAAGTCCTAGCCAGAGCAATCAGGCAAGTGAAAGAAATAAGGCATCCATATTAGAAAAGAAGAGATCAAACTGTCTTTCTTTGCAGATGACATAATCTTACGTCTAGAAAAATTAAAGCCTACACCAAAAAACTCAGAGCTGATAAACAAATTCAGTAGAGTTGCAGGATGCCAAATCAACATACAAAAATCAGTGCATTTATATACACCAATAGTGAACACTTTAAAAAAGAAATAAAAAAGCAATCTCATTTATAATAGTTACAAAAATATCAAATACCTAGAAGTCAATTTATACAAAAAGTTAAAAAAAATCTATATAAGGAGAACTATAAAACAATCATGAAAGAAATTAATGTGCATACACAAAAATTGAAAGATATGCCATAGTCATGGAGCAGAAAAATTAATATTGTTAAAATGACCAATGACCATACTACCCAAAGGAATCTATGAACTCAACACAACCATATCAAAATACCAATGTGATTTTTAATAGGAATAAGTAAAACAATTCTAAAATTCATATGGAACACAAAAAAGAGCCTGAATAACCAAATCAATCCTAAGCAAAAAGAACATAGCTAGTAGTGTCTGCTACCTGTCCTCAAAATATATTTCAAGGCTACTGTAACTGGAACAGCATGGTATTACTATGATATAAGAAGACTCAGGCCAATGTAACAGAATAGAGATCCCAGAAAGAGAGCCATGTATTTATAGCACAACTGTTTTTTTACAAAAGTACCAAGAACATACATGGGGAAAAGATATCCTCTTCAATAAACAGCACTGACAAAACTGCATATCCACATGGAGAATAATGAAAGTACACACCTCTTCCTACCTCTTCCCATATACAAAAATAAACTCAAGATGGATTAAAAACTTAAACATAAGACACAAAACTATAAAGCTACTAGAAGAAAACATTGGGAAAAGACTTCAGTACATTGATCTACACAAAAATTTTGTGGCTATGACCACAGAATTAAAGACAACAAAGTAAAAGCCAAAAATAGACAAATGGGACTATATTAAACTGTATTAGTCAAGGTTCTCTTGGAGGGACAGAACTAATAAGATTATATGTGTGTGTGTGTGTGTGTGTGTGTGTGTGTGTGTGTGTGTGTATAAAGGTGGGTTTATTTTATATATATATATATACATATATATATATATATATATATGTATATGTATATATATATAAAGGTGGGTTTATTAAGTATTAACTTACATGATCACAAGGTCCCATAATAGGCTGTCTGCAAGCTGAGGAGCAAGGAGAACCAGTCTGAGTCGCAAAACTGAAGAACTTGGAGTCCAATGCTCGAGAGTAGGAAGCATCCAGCATGGGAGAAGGATACAGGCTGGAAGGCCAGGCCCATCTCTCTCCTGTTTACATTTTTCTCCCTGCTTTATATTCATTGGAATCTGATTAGATTGTGTTCACTGATTTTGGTAACAGGAGTGGTTCTAGAGGAATGGAATATTAAGGATAGAGTACCTTCATTGGTTTTGGGGTTTCTGGGGTTCGCTTCTTAATATGATTAGACCCAAAAATGCTAAGTACTCTGCTTCTAATAGCATGGAGAACACTGATAGTCCTTGGTGTAAACTGTTTAGAAAGTTATGCAAAATAAACGCATTTGACACTCCTGATTTACCACTTGTGAGAGGTAAGGAATTTAGTGACTCTATACATAATAACTTTGACCACATGTAGAGAATCAAGGAACGTAATGAAGCTGGTTAGTTACTTCTAAGTTCAGTGGACAACGTGATGAAAGAAAATGATGAACTAAGGGATTCTCTTTTCTGGCTTCAGAAGCAGATAATGAGACTCAAATCTGCTAAGATTGACCTGAGTGAGAGTCTTATCTTCTGTAGAGAAAGAGCTGAAATTGTCGAAAAAGAGACACAAGTTCTTATCATGTGAGTGGCTGACCTGCAATGAAGGTCATCGCGCAGCCTCACCAGGTGTCTACTGTTAAAGCGAGAGCATTGACTGGAAAAAAATGAGACCCTGCAACTTGGAATGGGGATGTGTTGGGAGGACCTGATGAAACTGGGGACATGGGGTTTGTAAAGTCTGATGAACCTTTTTTGCAGAAGGAACAGCTGCCCCATCCCCAGTAGTGGCAACATCCCCTCCCTGACCCATGAAGCCATAAGCCTTTCCACCTTTGTCTGAGGAGATAAACCCTGCACTGCCTAAGGCAACAGTGATGGCCTCCCCTGAGGCAGTTGCCAGGCAAGATAATGTTGATTCTCCTCAGAAGCAACCCCCAGTACCTCTGTTTGCTTCTAGGCCTATAACTAGACTAAAGTCCTGGTGGGCCCCTAGAGGTGAGGTTGCGACCCATGAGGAGGTGTGCTACACTTGAAAAGAACTGTTTGAGTTCTCTAGTTTATATAAATAGCAATCTGGAGAACAGGCATGGGAATGGATATTAAGGATATGGGATAATGGTGGAATGAACATGGAGTTGGATTAGGCTGAATTTATTGATTTGGGCCCACTAAGTAGGGACTCTGCATTTATTTTTGCAGGTTCGGGAGTTAAAAAAGGTTCTAATAGTTTATTTGCTTGGTTAGCTAAAATATGGACTCAACGATGGCCTACTGTGAGCAAGATGGAAATGCCTGATCTCCCTTGGTTTAATGTAAAGGAAGGGATCCAAGGGCTTAGGGAGATTGGGATGGTGGAATGGATTGGTCACTTGAGATCTACTCATCTCAGCTTGGAGGGTCCAGAAGATATACCCTTGACCAATTCCTTGCAAAATAGATTTGTGAGGGCAGCACTTGCATCTTTGAAGAGCCCTGTAATTGTTCGTCTCTGTGTGTTAGATCTAAGAGTGGAAACCACAGTCGCTCAACCAGAAAATTTAAATACAATAGGAATAATTGGATCCCAAAGTGGCAGGGGCCAAGTGGCAGCACTTAACCATCAAAGGCAAGGTGAGTATAGCTACCATAATGGACAGCAGAGAAAAAGCAGCAATCAGAATAGTCTGACTTGTGTAGAGCTCTGACATTAGCTAATTAATCACGGTGTTCCTAGAAGTGAAATTTATAGGAAGCCTACTGCATTCCTCTTAAGTTATACAAACATAAAACTTCTAGGTCACATGGACAAAAGTCAAATCTGAATTATCAAAATATAGAATCATGACACCTCAATCAATTTTCAGACTTGAGCCAGTTTATAGACCCAGACTCCCCTTGAATGAAGGGGAGTCTGGGTCCCCTTGAGGAAGGACCCCACTACATTACTGACAAATTATGCAGTGAATCTTTCTCCCATCCTTCCCCAAGGAAATCTCCTTTTTTTTTTTTTAACCAGAATGACTCTGCACTTGGGGAAAGGGAAGTGATCAGACATTTCAGGGACTACTGGACAGTGGCTCTGAGCTGACATTGATTCCAGGGAACTAAAAATGTCATCGTGGTCCTCCAGTTAAAGGGGCTTATGGAAGCCAGGTAATTAATGGAGTTTTAGCTCAGGTCTGACTTACAGTGGGTCCAGTGGGTCCCCAGACTCATCCTGTGGTCATTTCCCCAGTGCCAGAATGCAAATTGGCATAGACAGACTTAGCAGCTGGCTGAACTCTCACATTGGCTCCCTGACTTGTAGGGCGAGGGCTATTATGGTAGGAAAAGCCAAATGGAGGCCATTAGAGCTGCCTATGCCTAGAAAAATAGTAAATCAAAACAAATATTGCACTTCTGGAGGGATTGTGGAGATTAATGCCACTGTCAAGCACTTGAAAGATGCAGGGGTGGTGATTCCCACCAAGTCCCCATTCAACTCTCCCATTTGGCCTGTGCAGAAGACCGATGGATCTTAGAGAATTACAGTGGATTATCATAAGCTTAACTAAGTGATGACTCCAATTGCAGCTGCTGTGCCAGTTGTGATTTCATTGCTTAAGTGAATTAACACATTTCCTAGTACCTGGTATGCAGCCAATGACTTGGCAAATGCCTTTTTCTCCATTCCTGTCAATAAGGCCCACCAGAGGCAATTTGTCTTCAGCTAGCAAGGCCAGCAATATACCTTTACTGTCCTATCTCAGGGGTATATCAACTCTCTGGCTTTGTGTAATAATCTTGTTCAGAGAGATCTTGATCACTTTTTGCTTCCACAAGATATCACACTGGTCCATTACATTGATGTTGTTATGCTGATTGGATCCAGTGAGCAAGAAGTAGCAAACACACTGGACTTATTGGTGAGACATTTGTGTGCCAGACGATGGGAAAGAAATCTGACTAAAATTCAGGGACCTTCTACCTCAGTAAAATTTTTAGGGGTCCAGTGATATGGGGCCTGTCAAGATATTCCTTCAAAGGTAAAGGATAAGTTGCTGCATTTGGCCCCTCCTACAACCAAGAATGTGGCACAATGCCTAGCGGGCCTATTTGGATTTTGGAGGCAACACAGTCCTCATTTGGGTGTGTTACTGCAGCCCATTTATTGAGTGACCCAAAATGCTGCCGGTTTTGAGTGGGGCCTAGAATAGGAGAAGGCTCTGAAACAGGTCCAGGCTGCTGTGCAAGCTGCTCTGCCACTTGAGCCATATGACCCAGCAGATACAATGGTGCTTGAGGTGTCAGTGGCAGATAGGGATGCTGTTTGGAGCCTTTGAAAGGCTCCCATGGGTGAATCACAGTGAAGGCCTTTGGATTTTGGAGCAAGGCCCTACCGTTTTCTGCAGATAACTACTCTTCTTTTGAGAGACAGCTTTTGGCCTGTTACTGGGCTTTGGTGGAAACTGAACATTTGACTATGGATCATCAAGTCACTGTGCAACCTAGACTCCTTATTATGAACTGGGTGCTTTCCGACCTATCGAGCCGTAAAGTGGGTCATGCACAGCAGCATTCCATCATCAGATGGAAGTGGTATATACATGATCAGGCTCAAGCAGATCCTGAAGACACAAGTAAGTTACATGAGGAAGTGGCGCAAATATCCATGGTCTCCACTCCTGCCACATTGCCTTCTCTCCCCCAGCCTGCACTGATAGCCTTGAGGAGAGTTCCCTATGATCAGTTGACAGAGAAAGAGAAGACTAGGACCTGGTTTACAGATGGTTATGCAGAATATACAAGCACCTCCTGAAAGTGGACCACTGTAGCACTACAGCCCCTTTCTAGGATATCCCTGAAGGACGGCAGTGAAGGAAAGTCTTCCCAGTGGACAGAACTTCAAGCAGTGCACCTGGTTGTGCATTTTGCATGAAAGGAGAAATGGCCAGATGTGCAACTATATACTGATTTATGGGCTGTAGCCAATGGTTTGGCTGGATGGTCAGGGACCTGGAAGAAGCATGATTGGAAAACTGGTGACAAGGAAATCTGGGGAAGAGGTATGTGAATGGACCTCTCTGAGTGGTCAAAAGCTGTGAAAATATTTGTACTTCATGTGAGTGCTCACCAATGGGTGACCTCAGCAGAGGAGGATTTTAGTAATCAAGTGGATAGGATGACCTGTTCTGTGGACACCACTCAGCCTCTTTCCCCAGCCTCCCCGTCATCACCCAATGGGCCCATGAACAAAGTGGCCACATGGCAGGGATAGTGGTTACACATGGGCTCAGCAACATGGGCTTCCATTCATCAAGGCTGACCCAGCTACGGCCACTGCTAAGTGCCCAATTTGCCAGCAGCAGAGACCAACACTGAGCCCTCAATATGGCACCATTCCTCGGGGTGATCAGCGAGCTATCTGGTGGCAGATTGACTATTGGACATCTTCCATTATGAAAGGGCTGAGGTTTGTCCTCACTGGAATAGACACTTACACTTGCTCTGGATAAGGGTTTGCCTATCCTGCATGCAATACTTCTGTCAAGATTACCATCCATGGACTCACAGAATGCCTTATCCACTGTCATGGTATTCCACACAGCATTGCCTTTGATGAAGGCACTTTGACCAAGTCACTTTGACCAAGTCACTTTGTGGCTAAAGAAGTGCAGCACTGGGCTTATGCTTGTGAAATTCACTGGTCTTACCGTGTTCCTCAACATCCTGAAGCACCTGGATTAATAGAATGGTGGAATAGTCTTTTGAAATCATAATTATAGCTAGGTGACAATACTTTGCAGGGTTGGAGCAAAGTTCTCCAGAAGACCATGTATGCTCTGAATCAGTGTCCAATATATGGTACTGTTTGTCCTATAGCCAGGATTCACAGGTCCAGGAATCAAGGGGTGGAAATGAAAGTGGCACCACTCATCATCACCCCTAGTGATCCACTAGCAAAATGTTTGCTTCCTGTTCCTGTGACATTATGTTCTACTGGCCTAGAGGTCTTAATTCCAGAGGGAGGAATGGTGCCACGAGGAGACACAACAACAATTTTATTAGAATGGAAATTAAGATTGCCACCTGGAGAATTTGGGCTCCTCCTACCTTTAAGTCAACAGGCTAAGAAGGAAGCTACAGTGTTGGCTGGGATGATTGACCAGGACTATCAAGATGAAATCAGTCTACTACACCACAAGGGAGGTAAGGAAGACTATGTATGGAATACAGGTGATCCATTAGGGCATCTCTTAGTATTAATGTGATTAAGGTGAATGGGAAACTACAACAGCCTAATCCAGGCAGGACTGCAAATGACTTAGACCCTGCAGGAATGAAGGTTTGGGTCACTCCACCAGGAAAAAAAATGCACAACCTGCTGAGGTACTTGCAGAAGGCAAAGGGAATACAGAATGGGTAGTAGAAGAAGGTAGTCATCAATACCAGCTACGACTGCATGACCAGCTGCAGAAATGAGAAACCTAGGACTGTCCTATGAGGACAGAAATGAGTATTTCCTCCTTCTTTTGTTAAAATCATGTTTGTGCATGTATACACATGTACTAAGAAATATCTTCATTTTCTTTCCTCTTCATTTAACATATCAGCATTTAAGTATTGTTAACTTTATGTAATAGCATTTGGGTTGGGGATTGGTGCATTTCCAGTTGTACAAAGGATAATTATATTATGCTAGGCATAATTATGACCTCATTATTGTCTTTATTTGAAGATTATGTATGATCTCAGGAGATGTTTGTGGGTTCAAGTTGACAATGGGTGGACTTGTGATGGTTAATATGGATGTCAGCTTGATTGGATTGAAGGATAAAAAGTATTCCTCCTTGGGTGTGTCTATGTGGATGTTGCCAAAAGAGATTAACATTTGAGTCAGTGGGCTAGGGAAGGCAGACACACCTTTAATCTGTTGAGCACAATCGAATCAGCTTCCAGAGAATATAAAGCAGCCAGAAAAACATGAAAAGGAGAGAGATGGGCCTAGCCTGCCAGCCTGCATCTTTCTTTTGTGCTGGATGCTTCCTACCCTAGAACATCGAACCCCAAGTTCTTCAGTTTTGGAACTCAGACTGGCTCTCCTTGCTCCTCAGCTTATAGACAGCCTATTGCAGGACCTTGTGATTGTGATTGTGTAAGTTAGTGCTTAATAAACTCCTCTTTATATATATATATCTTATTGTTCTGTTCCTCTAAAAGATAAACTAAAAACTTTCTGCATAGCAGAGGAAACAACAGAGTGGAGAGACAGGTGTTGAATGGGAGAGAACATACAGGAAATTCAAACAACTCAACAGGAAAAGGAAAAAAACCACAGTCATACCATTAAAATGTAGGCAAATAACATGAATAGACATTTCTCTAAAGAAAACATAAAAATGGCTAATAGTACATGAAAAAAATGCTAAACATCTTTAATAATAAAAAAATGCAAATCAAAACCACAATGAGATATCATCTTACCCCAATCAGAATGGCTATTTTTAAAAAGACAGAAATGTATAGGTATTGGTGAGGGTGCAAACAAAAGGATACTCTTATACACTGTTGATGGGAATGTAAACTAGTACAGCCACTGTGAAAAATATTATAAAGATTTCTTTAAAAACTAAAAATAGAATTACCATTTATTCCAGTAATTCCACTACTGGGTATTTATCTAAAGGAAAGGAAATCTGTGTATCAAAGGGACACTTGCACTTGCATATGTATTACAGCACTATTCACAATAGCTAAAATATGGAATCAACCTATGTATTCATCAATGGATGAATAAAGAAAATGTATATATATATATATAATGGAATACCGAGTGACCATAAAAATGAGTGAAATTATGTCATTCGCTGCAACATGAATGAAACTGGAAGTCAGTATCCAAAGTGAAGTAATCCAGGCACAAATGTGCAACTATTGCTATTCTTACTTATTCTTGGCACCCAAAATATTTGATCACATGGAGGTGGAGAGTGGAAAGATAGACAACTGAGACTGGGAAAGGCAAGTGGGGGTAAGGAAGAAGAATGAAGAGAACTGGGTTATAGGTACAAATACACAGTAAGATAGAAGGAATAAATTCAATGTTTGATAGCAAAGTAGGGTGACTATACTTAACAAAAATGTATTGAACTGGGGTGATAGATACACTAAATACCCTAAATTGATTATTATACATTATATGCATGTAACAAAATTTCTCACGTACCCCATAAATTTGTTAAAAAAAAAAAGTGTCGTGTTTCTTCTGGGGTCTCTGTTCTGTTCTATTGGTCTATGTCTCTGTTTTGGTACCAGTACCATGCTGTTTTGATTACTGTAGCCTTGTAGTATAGTTTGAAGTCTGGCAGTGTGATGCCTCTGGCTTTGTTCTTTTTGCTTAGGATTGTCTTGGCTATGCGGGGTCTTTTGTGATTCCATATGAAGTTTAAAGTGGTT